>JAWQFJ010002170.1:319202-324202 GCA_034096865.1 Theodoxus fluviatilis | reverse complement strand
GCCATATGCCTGTGAGGTCTTGTCCAGGTGCTCAACAAGACTAGTTAGCTCCTCTTCACTTCCTGCTAATCCATCAATGTCATCAGCAAAACGTAAGTTGGTGATTTTCTGCCACAGATGCTGATTGATCCTTCGTGGTCTGCTAGGGCATCAGTCATTATCCTTTCGAGGAAGAGGTTGAAGAGTGTGGGGGAGAGTAGACAGCCCTGTCTGACTCCGACCGTTGTCCTGAACCATTCGCCTGGGGTACCATTGAACAGGACTGCGCTGGTGGCTCTGTCATAAAGATGACCGACGACTTGGATAATCTTGGAGCTGATGTTGTAGCTTCTCATTTGGTCGACAATATCACATGATAAATCAAACTCAAGGCACGCGATTATGAAAACGCCACAAATCTTCAACTCAAATTGAAAGGTCTCTCTCTCTCTCTCTCTCTCTCTCTCTTTCTCTCTCTCTCTTTCTCTCTCTCTCTCTCTCTTTCTTTCTCTCTCTCTCTCTCTCTCTCTCTCTCTCTCTCTCTCTCTCTCTCTCACGCACACACACACACGCACGCACACTCACTCACTCACTCACTCACTCACTCACTCACTCACTCACTCACTCACTCACTCACTCACTCACTCACTCACTCACTCACTCACTCACTCACTCACTCACTCACTCACTCACTCACTCACTCACTCACTCACTCACTCACCCACACACGTACACACAAGCGCGCGCGCACGCGCGCACACACACACACAACATTGTCTGCACGCATGAATGCGTGCATACACGCGAACGCGGGCACGCGTACGCACACGCACAATATAGCAGACATGCAAACAGACAAACAAATTTATAGACACACATCCAGTCTGTCCGTCTTTTTGCTCGCCTGATCGCCTATCTGTGTGTGTGTGTGTGTGTGTGTGTGTGTGAGAGAGAGAGAGAGAGAGAGAGAGAGAGAGAGAGAGAGAGAGAGAGAGAGAGAGAGAGAGAGAGAGAGAGCGCAGTGTGTATATGCACAAGCAAATTTTCCCTGCACCTACCTGGATTCATACAGACACCGCACTTCCCAGTGAACGGGAGTGGAGTCACCCCACCTTCCCAAAGTTGTGTAGAGCACCAGTACGGTGGTGGAGGTGGCGAGCTGTCGATAGCGTGACGCGAGGCTCAGGTGCGCGGTGTCGAGGACAACAGCGACACAGCCCTCCACAACACAGCCAGCACGGTGGGCTAGTAGTCGACCTTCAGCACAGATGGCGGCTTACACTATAGCAGACCGCCTGTGCCTGTTGCATAATACCCAATTCAGAGACCAGACCTGGCGGAGTCCCGGTTGTTTTCACAGCACGCGCACGAAAGACGACGACCAGAATGTTCTTCCCAAGAAGTCGCTGTAGTGTGGCTTCAGAGATTAGAAGGCGACACGTTTCAAGCGCAGATTTTGGAGACTTTGCACCAGGTTTTCTTACGTAGACTCTTGACAGGTTGGCAATCGGAGCAGAACGAACCCTCCAGCTCCCGATGCCCAGGACCAAGGTGTGCAGACGAGCGAGACCGTGGGTGCACGCATCAGAGGTGGTATACAGTAGAGGGGGCAATGGCCGGGAAAGAGTTCACCAGGGGTCATATGGTAATTAGCAGCACAGCCATGATGGTAGGTTGCATAACTTTCCGGTGCTATATGTTGGGGTATGTTTCGGGTCTGTGTTGAGGAGTGATTATCGCTAGATCGTGGCAAAAGGATGCCATTAAAGCATGCACAAAGTTTAATTAGATTTTAAAAAACTAATCGAAAATAGTCATACTAGACTATTGTAACGTAGCTGTCGGGGGGAAGGAGGGGGGGGGGGGGGTTCTACAAGGAAAGGAATGACAGCTCCGACCTTGCGTGGGCAACCATGCGGGACTCAGTGACCCCCTAACCGCAATTCGCTACTGCAGTGGCCTCGTGCAGCCATCGCACCCGGGGGGAGGGTGGTGGTGGAGGGGGAGAGGGGTAGGCCTACAAGTCACAGGCGGAATGCGCCTAAGGCAAAAGGTGCATGCTACCCGACAGACGACAGAGGATATTTTTTTTTAGTTGAAGAACTCGCTAAGGCGGGCTTTCGATCGAGTATGGCTCCACTAGTGAGGAAGTCTGCTGCCTCTCTCTCTCTCTCTCTCTCTCTCTCTCTCTCTCTCTCTCTCTCTATATATATATATATATATATATATATATATATATATATATATACATCTATCTGAGACAAAAGAAGTAGGGATACTCTTGTCCAACATCGCAACGGGAAAAGGGGTGGGGTGACAAAGCAGGGGGGCCGTAGTCCGCATGCGGGTCTCGGGACAAGGAGAGCCCAAACTCTAAGTCAGAGGTCGCCAGACCTGTAGGGCTGCAGGAACAGAGAGAGAGAGAGAGAGAGAGAGAGAGAGAGAGAGACGTGGCGGTGGGGCGGTGGGTGGGTGGGTGGGAGAGCTGTTGCTGCCTGTACCCCGTGCCGCATACCCCACTCACTCGATTGTTTGTGAACTGTTATCAGAGGGCCTATATGTACACGATCGCACATAGCCTTTCACTGCACTGACGAAGGAGCCTACTTGGCCCCGAAAGCTCTGCGATAAATTTCTGAAGTTGGACAAGAGTCTCCCTACTTCTTTTGTCTCACCTACGAGTCCAACACCGGCCTCCTTTTTTAAAGATATCCATCTATCTATCTATCTAGCTATCTAGCCAGCTAGCCAGCCAGCCAGCCAGCCATATCCATCCATCCATCCATCCATCCATCCATCCATCCATCCATCCATCCATCCATCCATCCATCCATCCATCCATCCATCCATCCATCCATCCATCCATCCATCCATCCATCCATCCATCCATCCATCCATCCATCCATCCATCCATCCATCCATCCATCTATCTATCTATCTATCTATCTATCTATCTATCTATCTATCTATCTATCTATCTATCTATATCTTTTGTGATCTGGAGGGGATGGCATCAGTGACACCCACAGGGAAATATATTTCACAACGGAAAAAAGTTTTAGAACAAAGTAGTTCAAAACTCAACGTATATGCTGACCCATCCACACCATTCACTCCAGTGGTCAGCACGTCAATGCTAAGTGCGTTCTCCGAGCCAATGATCGGCTAGCAAACTTCGAACAATTGGAAGGGAGTTCTTTTTTAGTTTAAACCACGGACAATCATTTAATGAAGACAAAACAACAGTGTTCCTCGAAATGAGGATTTCCTGACTATGCGTCTAAATACTTGTATAAAACACAAGAACGATCTTGAAAATCAAACGCACTAACTGTCGGGGCGAATAGGCAAAGTGGCCATCTATGGAACTGAGAATTTCACTAGTTCTCCTTGCAAGCAGTCTCATGGCTTCTGAGTGTTACCAGCGTGTTACTTCGTCGATTTCTAGCCCAGGACATTTTTTAGTCATTCACAAATGCATTCTAGTAAACTAGAGGTTTCCCTACCGGCAAAAGTATCTCTAGCTCAGTTGAAATCACGTGATGGAAGGTTTCGTCCAATTTATGCAAATGGCGGTCACACGAGAGGCTTGAGGGATAGCCTCGTTCTGAAGACGTATTCATCCACCAACAACATTTCTCCCTCACTGGGTGTCTCTTCCAGCTGTTGGTGACGTACTTTCAGGGGGATCCTTGACTTCTCTGGAGAGCCAAATTTAGTTTCTTCGCCTCGGAATTTACTGAAGATCTTTCTTGGCTCCGTGCGGATTCATGGCCATAACCGGCATAGCGTCTCAGAACGCTCACCGTTCTGTATGCCCTATCCTCTTTCGCAGCACATTTGTGGCAGATGACCTTGCTCTGTTGTTCGATCACCTGCAGTGTGTTGCCGTCTGTCGGTGAGGTTATCTTTTGATTCAACTGTTGCTGGATCCACGATCGCCCTCCAACAACGATGGTTTTGCTTGCTGAGACTCTCGCAAAGCAAGCACGCAGAAAGAACTTCAGCCATTTTGCAATGCCTTCTCACGCACTCTGCTCCCTGACATACGCCATTAGAGTAGTTCTAAAACTATTTCGCACATAACTCATAAATTACGTTTGCTGGGGCAATAAACAAGCGTTTATTAGATAAAATAAAATATTTGTGTTGAAATGGAAACAAGTTTTGACATATGAATGATTTCTGTAAAAAGTTGAAAAAAACTAGTAGCCAAAAAATGCAAAATGCTGTGGTGCGAAGGGTCAAGCCTATTACGCATTCATTGCGAACTGTGCCGGAGTCAATACTACTGACTCGGGTTTACAGAATGACAGAGATGATGAATCACGCTGCGTTTGCAATGATAAGTCGACAACGCTACAAATATGTGATGAATCATCCATGCGTCCCATCTGCTGACGCTCTGTGACAAATCGATTAATAAAGGCAGTTGTTGATGCAATACTCAAAAAGGAAATCGCAACAGACAGATAAGAAATGACCAACTCCTTGATGCAATATTCAAAAAGGAAATCGCAACAGACAGGTAAGAAATGATAAACTCCTTGATGAAATATTCAAAAAGGAAATCGCAACAGACAGGTAAGAAATGATAAACTCCTTGATGCAATATTCAAAAAGGAAATCGCAACAGACAGGTAAGAAATGATAAACTCCTTGATGCAATATTCAAAAAGGAAATCGCAACAGACAGGTAAGAAATGATAAACTCCTTGATGCAATATTCAAAAAGGAAATCGCAACAGACAGGTAAGAAATGATAAACTCCTTGATGCAATATTCAAAAAGGAAATCGCAACAGACAGGTAAGAAATGATAAACTCCTTGATGCAATATTCAAAAAGGAAATCGCAACAGACAGGTAAGAAATGACCAACTCCTTGATGCAATATTCAAAAAGGAAATCGCAACAGACAGGTAAGAAATGATAAACTCCTTGATGCAATATTCAAAAAGGAAATCGCAACAGACAGGTAAGAAATGATACACTCCTTGATGCAATACTCAAAAAGGAAATC
>JAWQFJ010002170.1:301702-309202 GCA_034096865.1 Theodoxus fluviatilis | reverse complement strand
AATGGCGACAGAGGCAATGCAGCAATGAGCCCAGGGCATACTGACCTCACTCTCGATAGGCAAAGGAAAGGTAGAAAACCAGAAGGAAAAACAAATGCTTATAAGAAAACGAGCCCAGCACACGGATCTTTCGAGTTGGAAAGATTTGGTTCCGTATCTGAGTGAAGTGTGCGACCCACTTCGTCAAGGGACATTCCCAGTTTGATCAAGACAAACTGTTTTTCTGATAACACCGCGTGCAGACAGATTCCTTGTCTGCTGAGCAACGCAAACATTTTCCCTTCCTTGGCAGCAAACCTGGTGCGCAGGTGGAGAGTCTGATATGTCGTCGTGTTGAAAGAGAAAGAGCGTTTTGCGATAAACACTGTCAGCCCAGTGGGCGCGACGCTGACGTCCACCATTTTAAATTATCTGCATCTGCGTTCTACCTTCTTGTAAAGCTTACGTAAACGTGAAACTTCGTGTTACGTGTAAAGCAAACTTGTGACTTTTTCTGGTAAAATAAGGGTCAGGTCGATTTTTCAAGGTATTCAAAAACACACACAGTTGGAAAGTTCATTGATTTTCCTTTAAGTTGATATCACGTTCTTTCATTTGATACCACATTTCTTACAACCTTATGACATGTATAAGAGAAAGTGTCCGGAAGAATTGAAACAGTAACCGACCAAAAATGTATTTAAATCTATTAATAAGCAGAATTCGTGAAAATACTACAATATGTCATTATATGAGTCATAATTGTTTTATCTATCGGAAATTTCCAAAAGCTCACTTCGCCTTACGTGGATCCCAACCACCGTTTCTTAGCCTTACGTGGATCCCAACCACCGTTTCTTAGCCTTACGTGGATCCCAACCACCGTTTCTTAGCCTTACGTGGATCCCAACCACCGTTTCTTAGCCTTACGTGGATCCCAACCACCGTTTCTTAGCCTTACGTGGGTCCCAACCTTACGGCCAAGGTGCCTCGACGACTTTGCATCGGTTTTGCCAGAACATCTTGAAGTTACATGTAAATTTAGCCAAGTCCCTAGAAAATACTTTAATCAGTCCTGTTGACACAGTGATTACGGTGCAAATTGTTCCTGGTGCATTCGGGAATGTCTGAGTCGAGAGCTGGCCAAAAATAGACTGGCGTGAGGATGATGCACAGGTGCATACGACTAAAGACAAGGAGTTAGTTTTTCAAAACTTTTGTTATGAAGGCCCTTGGATACAGACTGCTTCCTTGGTGATAGATTGCATGATGATTGACATCGTCGACTTCATAACCTCGTCCTATTTCCCTCCCTCCCTCCCTCCTCTTTCTCTCCCTCCCTCCCTCTTCCTTCCCTCCTTCCCTCCCTCCCCCCTCTTCCTCTCCCTCCCTCCCTCTTCTTTCCCTCCCTCCCCCCTCTTCCTCTCCCTCCCTACCTCTCTCCCTCCCTCCCCCCTCTTCCTCTCCCTCCCTCCCTCTTCCTTCCCTCCCTCCCCCCCTCTTCCTCTCCCTCCCCCCCTCTTCCTCTCCCTCCCTACCTCCCTCTTCCTCTCCCTCCCTCTCTCTTCCTTCCCTCCCTCCCTCCCTCTTCCTTCCTCCCTCCCTCTTTCTTCCTCCCTCCCTTCCTCCCTCCCTCCCTCCCTCCCTTCTTCTTCCTCCCTTCTTCTCCCTCCCTCCCTCCCTCCCTCCAGGTCGTCGTCGTCATCGTCCTCTTCCTCGTCCTCTTCCTCCTCCTCCTCCTCCTCAGCAGCAGCAATAGCAGCAGCAGCAGCAGCAGCAGCAGCAGCAGCAGCAGCGTTGTCTTCATTCATCGTCATTGTCATAACCATCATCGTTTTCGTCAACACCGAGGGGCACAAGGTGCGAATGAGCCCCTGTCACAGATGGGAGGGAAACAAGATTATACTAGCGATTCATTCATAGGCAGCCGTGAAAACATGAACCCAAACGGGGACAGATGAGTGATGGCTGGCTCATGCGGGGACTTGAATGCTGACGCGCCCTCCGGCAAACACAGCACGTATCTAGGGAACTGTTCGTCGACTGACGTAAGGGCTAGGGGAAAATCGAACTGGGTCGCATTGCATAGACGCGAGGTCTTGCGAGGCACAGGCTAGTGTCAACACGTGGCAACATTTGACCGCCTTTACATCTGCTCTCATCGTGTTGACACATGTTGACACCGGCCTACTCCTCGCAAGATCTTGGCTTTCCTCGCGTCTATGCAACTGAGTTCGCCTGCCGTGCATGTCAGAGACACTAGGAAGCAAGGAGCTTGCAAGGAATAGTGCCAATCCCAACATGCGTCAGGTTGACACATGTTGACACCGGCCCACTCCTCGCAAGATCATGGCTTTCCTCGCGTCTAAGCAACGCACGACAGATGCGTGTCTGCTTATGAAGCCATGCAAACACAAGCGTTGCTGATAGACACGGTCACACCAAACACAACGGCGCCAAAAGGCATGCTCGCGTTCGCGCTAGAGACGTGATGTGACTTTGCGAGATCGAAATTTGGTCGTTCAGGATGACCGCACGCCGATCACGCTTTGCCATTCTCGCTCACAGACTCCGGGCTCTGTGAGAGACTCATTTGCGTGCACCTCGCTCGCGTACCTCTCCATGGCGTCTGTTTGAAACGCGCTCCATTTGTCACTGTGACCAGAGCAAGTGTCATAGGCTGGACGATGGTTTATCCGGAACGGTGGAGCTCAACCTATTTACATATGCATGAGATGGCGTTTTCACCCACAAAATGTTGTGATTGGACAATGCCCCGCAGATATGACTTTTCCCCGCCTACTTTTGTTATCATAACTGTAATTAGTCGGCTGTAACGGTGAGCGTGTCGCAAATCTCGGGCCCAAAGATTGTTGTATATTTTGCGTGTGACTGCACAAGCATTTTTAGAGGAAAGTATCATTTGATCGGGTAATAAGGTGATCACAGACAAGAAAACAAGATTTGGCGGGTGAAAACGTCACGTCATTCATATGTAAGTAGGTCACGCTCCACGTTTCAGGATAAATCACTGTGCAGCATATGACACTAGCCGCTGGCCTCTGCCTGTGAGGATCGCTTTGAAGGCGGAGAGGGGATGTCGCAACAAAAAACGTGTGTCTAAACATAGAGTGTTCGTCGATCTATGAATAGATCTGGAAAACCCTACAAGTGACGTTCGACCTACACAGTGCATTCGTCGATCTGCTATTATAACGCTTCTTGTCATTGCAATCCACCGGGAATTTCCCGATTTGTCTATAGATCAACGTCTGTTCTATGTTTAGAATTTTTTTTGGTAACAAAAATCGTCCCCTGTATTAATATACATCGGGAAAATCGTCCGTCGATACGAATAGACCGGGAAAACCTCAGTGAACTAATTGTAGAAAGGCGCGAACCAACTGTCCAATCAGCATGGCGCAACAAACGTTTGGCGCGAACATGACATCAGATCTATTAACATCGTCCAATGAAAGTATCGACGAACATTTTATGTTTAGACACCCGTTTTTTGTTGCGACAGGGGACAAAAGGTCGTGACAGCACAGTCAAACTGAAGACAACGGACAGCACAGTCACACTGAAGACAACGGACAGCACAGTCACACTGAAGACAACGGGCAGCACAGTCACACTGAAGACAACGGGCAGCACAGTCGAACTGAAGACAACGGACAGCACAGTCAAACTGAAGACAACGGCGCCAACGAGCATTATGTCACAATGACATTTGTGGCTCGTCTCATCGTGTGGACAGTTCTGAAAATTGAGAGAGAACAAAACTGCCTCAAAAGCAAAGCCATACCAGCGAAAACCGTGCCAGCGAGCACATGTCAGTGTGTTTTATATCAAGCTCGTCATAGCAAACGCACTATTTGTATCTACTCGTGAGGATGGTTCTAAATATCGAGAGGGGGCGAAATCGTTTCAGATAGAAGGCCACACCAACGACACTCACGCCAACGAGCTTATGTCAACATGCTATACATGTGTGTACCTCGTCATAGCAAAGCTGCTACTTGTGTCTCAACATGTTGTACATGTGTGTACCTCGTCATAGCAAACCTGCTACTTGTGTCTCAACATGTTGTACATGTGTGTACCTCGTCATAGCAAACCTGCTACTTGTGTCTCAACATGTTGTACATGTGTGTACCTCGTCATAGCAAACCTGCTACTTGTGTCTCAACATGTTGTACATGTGTGTACCTCGTCATAGCAAAGCTGCTACTTGTGTCTCAACATGTTGTACATGTATGTACCTCGTCATAGCAAAGCTGCTACTTGTGTCTCAACATGTTGTACATGTGTGTACCTCGTCATAGCAAACCTGCTACTTGTGTCTCAACATGTTGTACATGTGTGTACCTCGTCATAGCAAACCTGCTACTTGTGTCTTCTCGTAAGGAAAGTTTTGAAAATCCAGAGGGAACAAAAAGACATTGAGATCACGTTCACACCATAGACTACCGCGCCAACGAGCGTATGTCAGTATGTTACTTGTAGCCCGTCATTGCAAACCTACTGCTGTGGCTTGCTCTTGTGCGGACAGCTTTGACAACTGAGAGGGGACGAAAACTGCTCAGGGGCAAGGTCCCACCAAACACAGCAGATCCAGAGACCATGTGCCATTGAGCCTTTGTTGCAATGCTATGCCTAGCTGTTTATTTATTGCTGGCTTCTCCTGTTGTGGACAGCTCTGAAATAATGTGCAGACTATTAAAAGACAGCTGAAGAGCAGGTCACACTAAAGACAATGGCGCCTAAGAACACGTGTCCGAATGATGTACCTGGCCTGTCACTGCAGACGTACAGCAAGAATTTCCTCCTGCAGACAGTTCTAGAGTCATTCCAGAACAGAGACGGCTACAGGCAAGGTCACCAGCTCGAGAGACACGTGCAATTGAGCCTATGAGTCAGAACGACACTTCTTGCTCGTCTTTGCAATTTTATTGCTGCAAATCTTTTATTTTGGGCAGCTCTGGGGTCGTTGAGGACGAAGGCGGCTGAAGGCAAGGTCACAGAAAAGACAATGACGCCAGAAAGCACTTGCCAGTGACAGTTTCCAAAATTATGTACGCAGCGCGTCTCTGCAAAGCTATCCCGGGCATCTCTTGCTGTGGACATCTCCGAAGTCATGCTAGACAAAGTCACTCTGCTAAAGAAAACAGCGCCAGACACGTGAGTCACTTAATCTTTCTCGGAATGATGTACTTGACTCGGCATTGCAAATCTTTTGCAGGCATCCTCTTATACAGACAGCTTCTGAAGTCACGTGAAGACACACACAACTGAAGGCGAAACCAAATTCAATGAGAATGGCGCCAGAAGGATGTGGCAGGGAAAGTTCGTCAGGTTGACACAACCAGCTCGTCCGTGCAAATCTATGGCTGTCATCTCCATGCATATATATATAGATTTATACACACATATAGATCAGACAGACAGACAGACAGACACACAGACACACAGACAGACAGGCAGACAGAGAGACAGACAGACACACAGACACACAGACAGACGTGTACGCAGACACGCCGACAGACAGACAGACACACAGACAGACACACAGACTGACAGACAGACACACACACACACACACACAGACAGACAAACAGACAAACAGACAGATAGACAGACAGACACACAGACAGACAGACAGACAGACAGACAGACAGACAGACAGACAGACAGACAGACAGACACACACACACACACACACACACACACACACACACACTGTCGCGATTTTATCTACTTATCTGAAAACTTTAGAAGTTAAGAACCACTCCCCAGAGGACGAGATAACCGCCTCCAGGAAAGATGGCCCTGATAAGCAAAAGGGTTTACAAACTAAACCCAACCTCCACTCCTTGGGGGGACACAACAACAAGAAAACAACCCAGACTCAAATAACACAGGCCAATGAATCAGTTTGGAAAACAAATGCAAATTTATTCAAACTAAGCAAACTCCCCCTCAGCGGATGGGACCACCAAGGAAAAGCAAGTTGAATAAAATAAGACAAAAAAAATAAAAGGATAAGCAATGCAGAGGGGAGCAGGTCAAACAGGAAACTCCCCACTCCTGCAAAGAATTTGAGAAAAGAAAACAACAACAACTGCAGCGGCAAAGAGCAGGGAAACAAACAACAATAACCCCAGAACCTTATCTTAAATGAACGCCTAAGTCACCGGTGACTAGGGTTTACAATAAGGTACAGAAAAAAAAGTCAATCTCCCAACTCTGCTCTTTCTTTCATCATTCCCCGAGAAACTGAAATAAATTCAATTACATGTCGCAGCTGCAGTCCCATACACAAAGTTCACAAAAGAGCATTGACAACAACAAAGTCCCAAAACTTTCCCTCAACGAGAAAAACCAACAATACCACAGCACAGGCAAAATGTCAACAAAGCGCCTCCCTCTCCTTGCACTCACCACCACGCAGAGAGATCAGGTGCACGCTAGCGAATACCCCTCCGCCGCATACCGTGGCTACCCCCAAACCCCCTAAAAATGGCGGCGTTCCGCAGCACGCCACACAGTCGAATATAAACAAAGCGACCTCGCTCCGCTCCACACACTACCGTGCAAACACCTTCCTCGCACGGCAACTTGCACGCACACGAACAGACGTGTCACACCAGCAATAGCAACAATGTGGAGGAATACACATGAAGGAAAAACCCGGCTTACCGCCACATCGCTGACAGTGCGCTTTCCCCCTAGCACACGTGACTAGCATCAACACAGCGATGAACACGCCTCAAATTCACTAAGAGAATTCCTAAGACAAACCAACCCGTTTTTTTCCCCTTCTCAGTCCGCCTGAAAGAAAGGTGTTGTCCCCAAACACACCCTAACCAGTCACTGCCCCCAAACACAGTCCCCAGAAATCCCAAAGAGTTTCTGTCAACCGAAGCACGCACGGCGTCAAACCGGTGTCCAAACACATTTGACCCCCTCCCATGGAACAAGTCTTTTCCCCTCTTGTCCATCGAGAGATTTATCCTGACTTACGAATGTCACACACAATTCTCCGAGTCAGTAATTTAGTTTAGGAGAAGATTCCTAAGCTACGGCAGAAAAACCAAAGTCAGAGTTAGAATGACTGATACCACCCTACAGAGGATCATTTGATAAGTCACTCTCCTCCCGTCGCATTGTTCACCTGCGACAATATGGCTGCTTAATACATCGCCCCACGCGAATGCACTTGCTAGCGTTCTTCCCTCTCCCTTCTGCCTCTGGTACAATCTTCCCTCCCAATTGTCCAGGCCGCACCCGCGCGGACTTTTCTCTCCCCCACTTTACCTAGTGGATTTCGTTAGACTCCCACTACAGGGACCGACCTGTCTTAACGAAATTACGATAACCAATTACGAATCGAGAAAACGATACTTGCACGGCCGTCTGACCGAACGGCTCGATGAAACGCCCCGGCGCTTCCGACGTAACTCCCAGCTTCGTACGAGTCGCTCCTGACTCGCACAGCATTCCCTCGGAGACGTCTAC
>JAWQFJ010002170.1:284202-291702 GCA_034096865.1 Theodoxus fluviatilis | reverse complement strand
GAAGTGTGGGCCAATGTCAGCATGTGACAACATGATGAAAGCGGATGTAAAGGTAGTCAAAGAGGAGATGGATCAGTGTTTACCCACAGCCTACAGGGGGAGGAATGAGGGGAATGTGAGCAGGAAGGAACCCAAGAAGAAGGAAACAGGAGTAAAGGGGTGGTTGAGTGAATGCTTCACACAGAAATTCAGTTACTAAGAAAGGACTTCAACAAGCAGAACACTCGAAAATGTTGAACGCGTGCAGGCGGCAATGACATAAAACCGGTGACTGACAGTGCGAGAGTTTGAAGAAGGAGGATCTTGGCATGAAAAGTGTAGCGGCAAAATTAGATCCGCAGCTCCCGATACGAGTTCAGGAGGAATGCCGAGCTAAGGTTGCAGAGGACTTGCTTCAAACCGCTAGAAGCTATTCACATCTCCTCAAACAGGTCATAACCGCAAATCTAGTCGTGGGTCTGGGGCAGTGGCCCTGAAATAAAAGCCCAGTCTTCCCAGTGGAAGTCCTGCGTCTCCACGTCTGGAGAATGCGGGCCCGGTGGAGTCTTAAGGCCTCAGCACACGAGGCAACCAAAGTCTCTTGCCACGTTGCTTACGGCCGGTTGCTTGCCATGTGACAGGCAATGCTGGAGGCTGAGCTCGCACACGCTTCCACTGTGACCTTTCACCTCTCGCCACGTTGTGAATACGCAATGATAACAGTCGACCCGCGGACACATGGTTTTGCATGTGACCTGCATTTCGAATTTTAAAATGTAGGAGCTTTCACGACCTATTGATGCATTCTTCATACAGCTTTGATAAAGTAATGCTGTTCATGGCTTACATTTTCTTGGGATGGGGTTTCTAGTGCCCCCAAATTCAGCGTTTTATGTGCGAAGCGAAGACATGTCCGCCATTAAATGTTCAATAGTCGCGAGAACGCGAGAACGAGGCTCTAAAGTCGCCCGGTGATTGGTGGATTCACAGAGAGTGGCTGGAGTGGCACGCCACTGCCCCCAAAACTAGAACAGGTTTAAACACGAGCAACTTAGTTGCTGGTGGCGTGGAAAGTTGCTTGGAATGCCAGTTGCTTTCAACTGACATCGCACACAAAGCAATGTATGGCAAGCAAATCGAGTTGCCAGAGTGGAGTTGCCTCGTGTGCGAAGGCCTTTAGTAACGACAAGGTCATCATCATCATCATCATCATCCATTATCATCATCATCATCCATCATCCATCATCAGCATCATCATCATCATCATCATCATCATCATCATCATCATCATCATCATCATCATCATCATCATCATCATCATCATCATCATCATCATCATCATCATCATCATCATCATCATCATCATCATCATCATCATCATCATCATCATCCATCATCCATCATCATCATTAGTACTAGTATCAATATTAGTATTAGCAGTACAGTAGTTGCCGCTTATTAAAAACACATTGGGACCGATCAAAAGTGTTTTTAATAAGCGGCATTTTTATTAACCGTTTGCGTGTTGAACATGTCCATCAGTAACGATGTAAATCCGGACCGGACAAACTGTTTTTAAAAAACGGCTGTTTTTATTAACCGCGTGTTTTATAAGCGGCGACTACTGTATTAGTATTATCATAAACCATGAAAGTGTTGATCACCATGAATATACACGTACTCCTCCACGCCAGACAAACACCGGAGTGTTACGTTGAGGTTTTTCGTTGGCTGGATACTTTCCGGACGGGCCTCGTATAATAGATGATTGGAAAAGGCTGGGGAGTAAGGATGGACTTATCACGTCTCCTTACGTCATTCGTAAAAGCTGAATACCTAGGGAAATGGAGAATTGACTTGCTGACCCAAAACAGCTCTAGTAATTGTAGTACTTGACTTTGCATTTCCTACAGAAGCAAATAGGCCGTAAAACTATAATTATGGTAATCCTTAAAAAAAAAAGAAATCATAGGGTCTCTTGAAAACGTTGAGATCCTCGAATGCAGTCACTCACGACTAGTGTTGTTGTTTTGAAGCTGCAGCAGTGCAGTGTTGTAGGCTGTAGCGATGTAGTGTTGTAGGCTGTAGCGATGTAGTGTTGTAGGCTGTAGCGATGCAGTATTGTAAGCTGTAGCGATGCAGTGTTGTAGGCTGTAGCGATGCAGTGTTGTAGGCTGTAGCGATGCAGTGTTGTAGGCTGTAGTGATGTAGTGTTGTAGGCTGTAGCGATGTAGTGTTGTAAGCTGTAGCGATGTAGTGTTGGAAACTGTAGCGATGCAGTATTGTAAGCTGTAGCGATGCAGTGTTTTAAGCTGTAGCGATGTAGTGTTGTAGGCTGTAGCGATGCAGTATTGTAAGCTGTAGCGGTGTAGTGTTGTAAGCTGTAGCGATGTAATGTTAGAAGCTGTAGCGGTGTAGTGTTGGAAGCTGTAGCGGTGTAGTGTTAGAAGCTGTAGCGATGCAGTGTTGGAAGCTATAGCAATGCAGTGTTGGAAGCTGTAGCGATGTAGTGTTGGAAGCTGTAGCAATTTAGTGTTGGAAGCTGTAGCGATGTAGTGTTGGAAGCTGTAGCGATGCAGTGTTGGAAGCTGTAGCGATGTAGTGTTGGAAGCTGTAGCGAGGCAGTGTTGTAAGATGTAGCGGTGTAGTGTTGAAAGCTGTAGCGATGCAGTGTTGTAAGCTGTAGCGATGTAGTGTTGGAAGCTGTAGCGATGTAGTGTTGGAAACTGTAGCGATGTGGTGTTGGAAGCTGTAGCGATGCAGTGTTGGAAGCTGTAGCGATGCAGTTTTGGAAGCTGTAGCGATGTAGTGTTGTAAGCTGTAGTGATGTAGTGTTGGAAGCTGTAGCGATGTGGTGTTGGAAGCTGTAGCGATGTAGTGTTGGAAGCTGTAGCGATGTAGTGTTGGAAGCTGTAGCGATGTAGTGTTGGAAGCTGTAGGGATGTAGTGCTGTAAGCTGTAGCGATGCAGTGTTGGAAGCTGTAGCGATGTAATGTTGGAAGCTGTAGCGATGCAGTGTTGGAAGCTGTAGCGATGTAGTGTTGGAAGCTGTGGCGGTGCAGTGTTGTAAGCTGTAGCGACATAGTGTTGGAAGCTGAAGCAATGCAGTATTTGAAGCCGTAGCGATGCAGTATTGTAAGCTGTAGCGATGCAGTGTTGGAAGCTGTAGCGTTGTACTGTTGGAAGCTGTAGCGTTGCAGTATTTGAAACTGTAGCGATGCATTGCTGGAAGCTGTAGCGATGCATTGTTTGAAGCTGTAGCGATTTAGTTTTGGAAACTGTGGCGATGTAGTGTTGGAAGCTATAGTGGTGTAGTGTTGTAAGCTGTAGCGATGTATTGTTGGAAGCTGTAGCGATGTAGTGTTGGAAGCTGTAGCGATGTAGTGTTGGAAGCTGTAGCGATGTAGTGTTGGAAGCTGTAGCGATGTAGTGTTGTAAGCTGTAGCGATGTAGTGTTGGAAGCTATAGCGGTGTAGTGTTGTAAGCTGTAGCGATGTAGTGTTGGAAGCTGTAGCGATGTAGTGTTGGAAGCTGTAGCGATGTAGTGTTGGAAGCTGTAGCGATGCAGTGTTGGAAGCTGTAGCGATGTAGTGTTGGAAGCTGTAGCGATGTAGTGTTGGAAGCTGTAGCGATGTAGTGTTGGAAGCTGTAGCGATGTAGTGTTGGAAGCTGTAGCGATGTAGTGTTGGATGCTGTAGCGATGTAGTGTTGGAAGCTGTAGCGATGTAGTGTTGGAAGCTGTAGCGGTGTAGTGTTGAAAGCTGTAGCGATGCAGTGTTGTAAGCTGTAGCGATATAGTGTTGGAAGCTGAAGCAATGCAGTATTTGAAGCTGTAGCGATGCAATATTGTAAGCTGTAGCGATGCAGTGTTAGAAGCTGTAGCGTTGTAGTGTTGGAAGCTGTAGCGATGCAGTATTTGAAACTGTAGCGATGCATTGCTGGAAGCTGTAGCGATGCATTGTTGGAAGCTGTAGCGATGTAGTTTTGGAAACTGTGGCGATGTAGTGTTGGAAGCTATAGCGGTGTAGTTCTGTAAGCTGTAGCGATGTAGTGTTGGAAGCTGTAGCGATGTAGTGTTGGAAGCTGTAGGGATGTAGTGTTGGAAGCTGTAGCGATGTAGTGTTGTAAGCTGTAGCGATGTAGTGTTGGAAGCTATAGCGGTGTAGTGTTGTAAGCTGTAGCGATGTAGTGTTGGAAGCTGTAGCGATGTAGTGTTGGAAGCTGTAGCGATGTTGTGTTGTAAGCTGTAGCGATGCAGTGTTGGAAGCTGTAGCGATGTAGTGTTGGAAGCTGTAGCGGTGTAGTGTTGGAAGCTGTAGCAATGCAGTGTTGAAGGCTGTAGCGATGTAGTGTTGGAAGCTGTAGCGATGTATTGTTGGAAGCTGTAGCGATGCAGTGTTGGAAGCTGTAGCGATGTAGTGTTGGAAGCTGTAGCGATGCAGTGTTGGAAGCTGTAGCGATGTAGTGTTGGAAGCTGTGGCGTTGCAGTGTTGTAAGCTGTAGCGATATAGTGTTGGAAGCTGAAGCAATGCAGTATTTGAAGCTGTAGCGATGCAGTGTTGGAAGCTGTAGCGATGTAGTGTTGGAAGCTGTAGGGATGTAGTGTTGGAAGCTGTAGCGATGTAGTGTTGTAAGCTGTAGCGATGTAGTGTTGGAAGCTATAGCGGTGTAGTGTTGTAAGCTGTAGCGATGTAGTGTTGGATGCTGTAGCGATGTAGTGTTGGAAGCTGTAGCGATGTTGTGTTGTAAGCTGTAGCGATGCAGTGTTGGAAGCTGTAGCGATGTAGTGTTGGAAGCTGTAGCGGTGTAGTGTTGGAAGCTGTAGCAATGCAGTGTTGAAGGCTGTAGCGATGTAGTGTTGGAAGCTGTAGCGATGTATTGTTGGAAGCTGTAACGATGCAGTGTTGGAAGCTGTAGCGATGTAGTGTTGGAAGCTGTGGCGGTGCAGTGTTGTAAGCTGTAGCGATGTAGTGTTGGAAGCTGAAGCAATGCAGTATTTGAAGCTGTAGCGATGCAGTGTTGGAAGCTGTAGCGATGTAGTGTTGGAAGCTGTAGCGAGGCAGTGTTGTAAGCTGTAGCGATGTAGTGTTGTAAGCTGTAGCGATATAGTGTTGGAAGCTGAAGCGAGGCAGTGTTGTAAGCTGTAGCGATGTAGTGTTGTAAGCTGTAGCGATATAGTGTTGGAAGCTGAAGCAATGCAGTATTTGAAGCTGTAGCGATGCAGTGTTGGAAGTTGTAGCGATGTAGTGTTGGAAGCTGTAGCGATGCAGTGTTGGAAGCTGTAGCGATGCAGTGTTGGAAGCTGTAGCGATGTAGTGTTGGAAGCTGTAGCGATGCAGTGTTGGAAGCTGTAGCGATGTAGTGTTGGAAGCTGTAGCGATGCAGTGTTGGAAGCTGTAGCGATGTAGTGTTGGAAGCTGTAGCGATGCAGTGTTGGAAGCTGTAGCGATGTAGTGTTGGAAGCTGTGGCGGTGCAGTGTTGTAAGCTGTAGCGATATAGTGTTGGAGGCTGAAGCAATGCAGTATTTGAAGCTGTAGCTATGCAGTGTTGGAAGCTGTAGCGATGTAGTGTTGGAAGCTGTAGCGATGCAGTGTTGGAAGCTGTAGCGATGTAGTGTTAGAAGCTGTAGCGATGCAGTGTTGTAAGCTGTAGCGATGTAGTGTTGGAAGCTGTAGCGATGTAGTGTTGGAAACTGTAGCGTTGTGGTGTTGGAAGCTGTAGCGATGCAGTGTTGGAAGCTGTAGCGATTTAGTGTTGGAAGCTGTAGCGATGTAGTGTTGTAAGCTGTAGTGATGTAGTGTTGGAAGCTGTAGCGATGTGGTGTTGGAAGCTGTAGCGATGTAGTGTTGAAAGCTGTAGCGATGTAGTGTTGGAAGCTGTAGCGATGTAGTGTTGGAAGCTGAAGGGACGTAGTGCTGTAAGCTGTAGCGATGCAGTGTTGGAAGCTGTAGCGATGTAATGTTGGAAGCTGTAGCGATGCAGTGTTGGAAGCTGTAGCGATGTAGTGTTGGAAGCTGTGGCGGTGCAGTGTTGTAAGCTGTAGCGATATAGTGTTGGAAGCTGAAGCAATGCAGTATTGTAAGCTGTAGCGATGCAGTATTGTAAGCTGTAGCGATGCAGTGTTGGAAGCTGTAGCGTTGTAGTGTTGGAAGCTGTAGCGATGCAGTATTTGAAACTGTAGCGATGCATTGCTGGAAGCTGTAGCGATGCATTGTTGGAAGCTGTAGCGATGTAGTTTTGGAAACTGTGGCGATGTAGTGTTGGAAGCTATAGCGGTGTAGTGTTGTAAGCTGTAGCGATGTAGTGTTGGAAGCTGTAGCGATGTAGTGTTGGAAGCTGTAGCGATGTAGTGTTGTAAGCTGTAGCGATGTAGTTTTGGAAGCTATAGCGGTGTAGTGTTGTAAGCTGTAGCGATGTAGTGTTGGAAGCTGTAGCGATGTAGTGTTGGAAGCTGTAGCGATGTTGCGTTGTAAGCTGTAGCGATGCAGTGTTGAAAGCTGTAGCGATGTAGTGTTGGAAGCTGTAGCGATGCAGTGTTGGAAGCTGTTGCGATGTATTGTTGGAAGCTGTAGCGATGTAGTGTTGGAAGCTGTAGCGATGTAGTGTTGGAAGCTGTAGCGATGTAGTGTTGGAAGCTGTAGCGATGTAGTGTTTAAAGCTGTAGCGGTGTAGTGTTGAAAGCTGTAGCGATGCAGTGTTGTAAGCTGTAGCGATATAGTGTTGGAAGCTGAAGCAATGCAGTATTTGAAGCTGTAGCGATGCAGTATTGTAAGCTGTAGCGATGCAGTGTTGGAAGTTGTAGCGTTGTAGTGTTGGAAGCTGTAGCGATGCAGTATTTGAAACTGTAGCGATGCATTGCTGGAAGCTGTAGCGATGCATTGTTGGAAGCTGAAGCGATGTAGTTTTGGAAACTGTGGCGATGTAGTGTTGGAAGCTATAGCGGTGTAGTTTTGTAAGCTGTAGCGATGTAGTGTTGGAAGCTGTAGCGATGTAGTGTTCGAAGCTGTAGGGATGTAGTGTTGGAAGCTGTAGCGATGTAGTGTTGTAAGCTGTAGCGATGTAGTGTTGGAAGCTATAGCGGTGTAGTGTTGTAAGCTGTAGCGATGTAGTGTTGGAAGCTGTAGCGGTGTAGTGTTGGAAGCTGTAGCGATGTTGTGTTGTAAGCTGTAGCGATGCAGTGTTGGAAGCTGTAGCGATGCAGTGTTGTAAGCTGTAGGGATGTAGTGCTGGAAGCTGTAGCGATGTAGTGTTGGAAGCTGTAGTGATGTAGTGTTGTAAGCTGTAGCGATGTAGTGTTGGAAGCTGTAGCGATGCAGTGTTAGAAGCTGTAGCGATGTAGTGTTGGAAGCTGTAGCGATGTAGTGTTGGAAGCTGTAGTGATGTAGTGTTGGAAGCTGTAGCGATGTAGTGTTGGAAGCTGTAGCGATGCAGTGTTGGAAGCTGTAGCGGTGTAGTGTTGGAAGCTGTAGCGATGTAGTGTTGGAAGCTGTAGCGATGCAGTGTTGGAAGCTGTAGCGATG
>JAWQFJ010002170.1:239202-279202 GCA_034096865.1 Theodoxus fluviatilis | reverse complement strand
TAGACCATCACTCCTTACTGGAATACAAAAAGGAAGGTACACGCACACACAGACACGCGCGCGCACACAAACACACGCATGCGCACGCACACAAACACACGCATACACAGACACGCGCAAGCACGCGCGACTCACATATGCACACGTACTTTCGAATGCCCGCGCACACAAACACACATGCATGTGCTCTCCCTGTCTAAGTCGGATGCAGGTGCTTTGTCAGAAGGACCATGGCCGGGTTGCTTAGTAGTCCGGGAGCGAGGCCTGGACAATCAGAAGCGGTCATAATGAAGCTGCAAAATGCCGAGAAATCTGCCTCCCATTGGATTTGGAGGAAACATGCTGCCCTAACGGGCTCGATGTCTTACTCAATTTGATTTAGAAAATATCTCCCGGTGATGCGTAGGTGCTGCTTGGGACCGGCTGTGCGAGTGCTACCGGAGCCGGGCCCGAAAGCATGAAGACCACAGCATCCCAGCTGATGAGGGAGGTATGGGTGCAGCACAAAGACCACAGCACTCCAGCTGATGAGGGAGGTATGGGAGCAGCACAAAGACCACAGCACTCCAGCTGATGAGGGAGGTATGGGTGCAGCACAAAGACCACAGCATTCCAGCTGATGAGGGAGGTATGAGAGCAGCACACAGCACTCCAGCTGATGAGGGAAGTATCGGAGCAGCACAAAGACCACAGCATTCCAGCTGATGAGGGAGGTATGGGAGCAGCACAAAGACCACAGCATTCCAGCTGATGAGGGAGGTATGGGAGCAGCACAAAGACCACAGCACTCCAGCTGATGAGGGAGGTATGGGAGCAGCACAAAGACCACAGCATTCCAGCTGATGAGGGAGGTATGGGAGCAGCACACAGCACTACAGCTGATGAGGGAGGTATGGGAGCAGCACAAAGACCACAGCATTCCAGCTGATGAGGGAGGTATGGGAGCAGCACAAAGACCACAGCACTCCAGCTGATGAGGGAGGTATGGGAGCAGCACAAAGACCACAGCATTCCAGCTGATGAGGGAGGTATGGGAGCAGCACAAAGACCACAGCACTCCAGCTGATGAGGGAGGTATGGGAGCAGCACAAAGACCACAGCACTCCAGCTGATGAGGGAGGTATGGGAGCAGCACAAAGACCACAGCACTCCAGCTGATGAGGGAGGTATGGGAGCAGCACAAAGACCACAGCATTCCAGCTGATGAGGGAGGTATCAGAGCAGCACAAAGACCACAGTACTCCAACTGATGAGGGAGGTATGGGAGCAGCACAAAGACCACAGTACTCCAGCTGATGAGGGAGGTATCGGAGCAGCACACATCACTCCAGCTGATGAGGGAGGTATCGGAGCAGCACAAAGACCACAGCACTCCAGCTGATGAGGGAGGTAGTGGTGCAGTACACAGCACTCCAGCTGATGAGGGAGGTAGTGGTGCAGTACACAGCACTCCAGCTGATGAGGGAGGTACTGGTGCAGCACACAGCACTCCAGCTGATGAGGGAGGTATGGGAGCAGCACAAAGACCACAGCATTCCAGCTGATGAGGGAGGTATGGGAGCAGCACAAAGACCACAGCATTCCAGCTGATGAGGAAGGTATGGGAGCAGCACAAAGACCACAGCACTACAGCTGATGAGGGAGGTATGGGTGCAGCACAAAGACCACAGCACTACAGCTGATGAGGGAGGTATCAGAGCAGCACAAAGACCACAGCACTCCAGCTGATGAGGGAGGTATGGGAGCAGCACAAAGACCACAGCACTACAGCTGATGAGGGAGGTATGGGTGCAGCACAAAGACCACAGCACTACAGCTGATGAGGGAGGTATGGGAGCAGCACAAAGACCACAGCACTACAGCTGATGAGGGAGGTATCGGAGCAGCACAAAGACCACAGCACTCCAGCTGATGAGGGAGGTATGGGAGCAGCACAAAGACCACAGCATTCCAGCTGATGAGGGAGGTATCGGAGCAGCACAAAGACCACAGCACTCCAGCTGATGAGGGAGGTATGGGAGCAGCACAAAGACCACAGCACTACAGCTGATGAGGGAGGTATGGGAGCAGCACAAAGACCACAGCATTCCAGCTGATGAGGGAGGTATCGGAGCAGCACAAAGACCACAGCACTCCAGCTGATGAGGGAGGTATGGGAGCAGCACACAGCACTCCAGCTGATGAGGGAAGTATCGGAGCAGCACAAAGACCACAGCATTCCAGCTGATGAGGGAGGTATGGGAGCAGCACACAGCACTCCAGCTGATGAGGGAAGTATCGGAGCAGCACAAAGACCACAGCATTCCAGCTGATGAGGGAGGTATGGGAGCAGCACAAAGACCACAGCATTCCAGCTGATGAGGGAGGTATGGGAGCAGCACACAGTACTCCAGCTGATGAGGGAGGTATGGGAGCAGCACACAGCACTCCAGCTGATGAGGGAGGTATGGGTGCAGCACAAAGACCACAGCACTCCAGCTGATGAGGGAGGTATCGGAGCAGCACAAAGACCACAGCACTCCAGCTGATGAGGGAGGTATGGGAGCAGCACAAAGACCACAGCACTCCAGCTGATGAGGGAGGTATGGGAGCAGCACAAAGACCACAGCATTCCAGCTGATGAGGGAGGTATCGGAGCAGCACAAAGACCACAGCATCCCAGCTGATGAGGGAGGTATGGGAGCAGCACAAAGACCACAGCATTCCAGCTGATGAGGGAGGTATGGGAGCAGCACAAAGACCACAGCATCCCAGCTGATGAGGGAGGTATGGGTGCAGCACAAAGACCACAGCACTCCAGCTGATGAGGGAGGTATCGGAGCAGCACAAAGACCACAGCACTCCAGCTGATGAGGGAGGTATGGGAGCAGCACAAAGACCACAGCACTCCAGCTGATGAGGGAGGTATGGGAGCAGCACAAAGACCACAGCATTCCAGCTGATGAGGGAGGTATGGGAGCAGCACAAAGACCACAGCACTCCAGCTGATGAGGGAGGTATGGGTGCAGCACAAAGACCACAGCACTCCAGCTGATGAGGGAGGTATGGGAGCAGCACAAAGACCACAGCACTCCAGCTGATGAGGGAGGTATCGGAGCAGCACAAAGACCACAGCACTCCAGCTGATGAGGGAGGTATGGGAGCAGCACAGGCGGTGTGGCAGTTTTAAGCTGGTTAATTGTCGCTTTCACGTTACCATATCTCACATTTAAACACACAACCACACACATCTCATTCAGCACCGATCCTCTTTCATACATAACAAAGGAACACGACCATGTCAAAAGTTATTGTTCTTTATTCAATTTGAATGGAAAATGCTTCAGCATCGTTAATTTACACATACAAAAAGTACAATAAATGACCACCAACAAAAAAAATTCTACAGGCTCCTCCGCCTTGCCGATACAAAACCCAAATGTTGAAAACAGCCGTATGCATGAAGGGCTTTTGGTGTTTGGCCCTGCAGATGTTGCAAGCACAGAGAGAAAAAGCATGAGCAGGGTGCATACATACACTGGTGTCAGATCAAGCAAGCATGCAAATACATGTGTAAATCTTACTGAATGCCGACAGTACATAACAGGCAAAAGTCTGAGGAAGGGGGTGAGGGGGGGGCAGAAGAAATGTCTATGTTGTAACTGATCCATTCAAGCCTAAGTAATATTGCACATAGCACAGAGGGGGAAAGGTACCAAGCCTGGGAGTAGCAAGGGGGGGAGGGGGGGGGAGGAAGCCTCCTTGCCTGAATACACACAAGTTAAAAAGTGGGCTATACACAGGGTAAGGTTATGTACAGAGTGGTGCATATGCGTGGTATATGCAGGCGGTGAGGGTTTCGTATTGTATTGTATCATATTGTACAGTGGAAACTCTGCTAGGAAACAAGGATGTTGTACACGAGTGCTTTCCTCCGCTGCGCTCCGATTACATGAAAGACTTTGTTTACTTTGAGAAAGGAAACAGGTAAACAAGGGCTATGAGTTCAAGCTTCTGCGTTCAAAACATGACTGCTACGAATGGTTGGGTGTGACAAAACTCGCTCACACTGTTACAGATATCGTATATAATTCGTATCAAAGTTTGTCAGGACATGAAATCTGAGGCGCCTTCACTGCATTATTCACAAGTAGATGGGCAACAACTTTTTTTCTTTTCCCCTACTCGAAGACAACTATTAAAATGTCCCATCCTCCATGAACATTTCATTAGTACTTTCTAATCTCCTTCAAAAAGAACTTCTTTGAGGTTTTATTTCCTGGTTTACTATTTTCCAAACGTACTCCTACAAATGCTCCTAGGATAATCTGCGGAGTGGCACAGTTATAGTACAACGACACAGTGTAAATTAATAATACCAATAACACGTGCAAATGAAAGCACAGTACATTGAGCCAGGGGGGTGAGACACCAGAGCCCCAAATTGAAGGTGATGAGCATTGCAGACAGCAAGGGAAGCAAACAGAATGCCTGAAATGAGGAAACAAAAACAAACACACACACACACACACACACACACACACACAAAACACCTTCTAGTCCAGGGGCCGAACCCAACAGCACTATACACTGAAGGATAAAATGCAGAACAGCATGCGAGCTGCAATGTAATGGTCAAATAACTGTCACTTTTCAATAAGACAACAGTCAATCAATTAATCCACACTTCTCTTGTTCTTAATTAACATAAAAAATAAACAATAAAAAAAGATCTAATCAAGACACCCACAATTTTTTTGTTTTCGCTTCACATGTACAATGTATTAAAAAATTATAAGAAAAAGATCAGATGAATCAACAGACAACATGTGAATCTATCTGCACATTCAGTAGGCGAAAAACGCCAACATCCTAAACACAGACACCCTAGTCATCACCAGTTCTGCGCAACAGAACAGATGAAGTAAGTGCCAGCTATGCAGGAAAACATTCAACTCCAAGCATGCAAACAGCTTCATCTGGAAAGAACCTACTTTTCAAACAAACCCCTGCATTGACCTAAGTACTGCCAGCCTTGCCCACAAACACTCGGCACAGAATAAAAAGGAAAAAAGTCACCTGACCTATAACGACCCTGTGTGAGGCAAACTTCAAAGGAAACACTGCTACATTCTTTAAATGTAACAGTTGGAGAAGCATGTCATGAAATAATGCCAATGTTTTGCATATCACTCAGTCATCTGGCATGAACAGAGAAGCCACATCAACATACATCTTCTCCTTCACCACATGAAACTCTTGAAGATATCTAAGGATGCGGGAAACATCAAATTTGAAAAGCACAGCTTCCAACTTTGGCCACCAAAGCACTCACAAGCATGCAGACTTCAATGCATAAGTGTTTACTGCAACAATCTTTGGAATAAAACCAAGGATCAACTTTGAAAATCAACTCTTGTGCATAGAGCAGAGAAGTTTCACATGTGCAACCAACAAATCAATGCTTTAAACATTTTTGTCCCAGCACTCCAGGAAATTGTCTTAAACTATGGATATCTCTATCATATGCCCTCAAAGCAACATATTAAACTTGGCATTTTTGATTGGCATAAAATCTCAAACCATCTCAAATCTGCTTTAAATCTTCTGAGAAGTTATTGGCAGGATTCAAATTCCGAACATTATGAAATATTCACATCCATTTGTTTCAATAATAATTCTGACTTTTCATAATTTTAGAAATGTTAAACACCTCCAGGCCAGATACTCAATAAAACCCTGTACAGTTCCAATCACTGAAAGCATTTTTCAAGGCATTCACACCACCACAATATATAATAAAATCTCTAAGCTGCAAACATCCATTCAAAAGAATCATCCTCCCCCACATTGCATTAAGTGTCACTGTAAAAAAAATATCAAACAAACATCATAGCAGACACAGAGCTATACAAAACCAAATCAACAACTCAAAGGCTACCACACAAAAAAGCTTTACTTGTTGAATCAATGACAAAGTGGGGAAAGCTAAAATTATTGTGATTTTGATATTCAGGAATGAGCATCGAACTTGCAGCCAGTCATAATTATCAGACAGCAAGTCTCTGCTGGTGCTGGTTGTGGAGTATTTTCCTGTCACAAGGCGTCAGTCTCGATCTCAAGCCAGGTTCAAGCACACAGAAATGCACAGGTCAGTTCCTACCACAGATCTACATTGGGACACAATTCTCACGTTTCCTTTGAACAAATATCAGGAAAGGATGGATACATAAAATGCAGCAATCAACACAGTCTCTGGTTAAGACCGCAAAGCAACATTGATACAGACAACTCTCTGACAAATGAATAAATACTACCAACAACAAAAAAATCAATAAACTAGATAACCAAATGAAATGTACTTGCTTACAGATAGATACTGCAGACACAAATTAGGATAAGACCATCTAAATAAACTTCACTGGAGACTCCTTGCATAGAATTCCTGTGTTAATCCATGGGTGCTGGTGAGATAAATGCTTGCAAGCTAGTACAAAGATGCTGTAATGAGGGGAACATGGTCTTGGATACAGATATTATGAGCCTTTGCAGCTTGCACAACAGTGTGTCTTGAGGGTAGTTAAAGAAAAAAAAGTATCATCATTATAAAACTATAACCATGAAAGGATCGGAAGCTGTACTTCAAAGTGGGTGCCTTCATAGCCCATAAAATCACACACTGCAAATGTAGATGATTCCATTAGAGAAGACAGCATCAATTAAAAGACAAACAAACAAACAAAGAACATTTAGCAAACCTTGTTGTAGTAACATCTTTTGAAAATTCCCCCAAGATAAGAAAACCTTAGTGAAGAACATCAGTTTAAACCTGAAATGACTCAATTAGTTATTCCCTTGTTGTTTTATTCCTGCTGCTTCTTAGCAAACCTCACTAATACCATCACAATACAGTAGGAGAAACAGAAATGATTTACTACAACACCAAGTACCTAATGTTTCCACTGTGCAGTCCTTTTCAGGTCAGGCCATACACTACTTCGGAATGCCATGCTCTCTCATGACAACAATATGCCTTCATATGATCAGCTTCCATTGAGAGAGAGAGAGAGAGAGAGAGAGAGAGAGAGAGAGAGAGAGAGAGAGAGAGAGAGAGAGAGAGAGAGAGAGAGTACATTGTAAATTCAAGAAAAAGCATGATCACGTGTTAATGTCAAGAGTTTTGATATACAGCCGTCATCTTTTAAGCAGAAAAAGAAAAACCCACAAAAATGATGCACATGTTTTTTCTTCTTTTGGTTTGTTGGTTGTTGTTGTTGTTGTTGTTGTCTCAACCTCTCAAACAAGTATACATTGAATTGAATGTAACACTCCATCAAACAAATTGTTGTTAACATAAACTTTGTTATCAACCCCTAATAAGTCTCAGAAACTTTCATTGCAAGTCAAAATGGTCATTCAAACTTCTTTGAAGCCTGAATCAACCAATCTAAATATTTGCTTACCTTCTCCAGAATGTACATGTTTTCAAGTCAGCTAGTAGTGAATCTTTTTCATCCTTCTCTCAATCATCAGGTTTTCATCTTGGCATTCAGAACCTCCAGCCTTTCGTCATCAACAACAGAGCTCCTATGGCACAAAGTCCACACAATTCAACCAGTCTTCTTTAACAAAAATGGCGCTGTCGTACTCTCTCCCACGGGATTAACAATTTCAACAACTGCAAACTCTTTGGCCGGTCTGGTCTACAACTTGCATGAACCTTCATGCTGATGTAAAAAAATTATGCTCTAAGAATATTTTCATATTGCGTCCACACAAAACAGAAAAGAAGCTTGTTGTTTGTTCCTAAGTAAGTTGTGACTCCTTGTGTTCAGAGATGTCACTACACTATAATCTCTAATAAATTTCAACACCAACAGTATGTAAGTATGTCATTCCTTATACCAAAAAAAACCCAGTTTAACTGAGGGGGCTCCACAGCAGATGTTATTCACTGTCACTCTTTCTGCCAACTCTCAAGTACATTTCTCTGAATGTTAGGGAAATATGGGACTCCCATGCAATGAAAAGATTTCCACTCAAGGCATTAGTAACACACAATAATATACCTAGTGTCGACACTCATACAAACCTTGCATAAGCAAGATCATTGAATTCAACAGAAGCAAAGCAGAGAATGGAATTGATAACACTAACGATTCCACACATTGGTAATCTGAAGCTATGTCTGGAAGAGGTTAAAATCGCACGGGATGATTCCACTGTCAGACGAAAGCATGCAAGCAAGACCCTCTATGGAATGATGCTCAACTCCCAGGAGAGCAGCTGGTGTTTGCATGAGGGATAAAACTGAATGGAAAAGTTGGTTGGATGTGGATCTGAAATGCTGCAGCATCAATGTCAAACTGTATACAGGGGTAAGTATGCCAGACATTTCTCCCTGCTCATCACAAGCTTTTCAGCAACAATACATCGGGAAGGGAAGCATTTGCTTGTGCAAGTGTGCACCTTTCACGCATGTGTGCATACACAATCCCTGTACACATCATTGTTCAGTGTGTGCTTGCACACACACAAATGTTGGTGTGTGTGTGTGTGTGTGTGTGTGTGTGTGTGTGTGTATGTGTGTGTGTAGTAGGTATGTCTGCCTATCTGTGTGTGGGAGGGCAAGAGTTCATGTTTGCAAGATCATTCTGCTGTCTACCCCTGTGCAATTCAATTCTCCTGAGGGATTTCATGGAAGGGTGCTGCTACTCTACGTGGAAAACGTTTGGGATGCAGCCATGATTATGTCTCTGCACTCCACAGTCACACAGATGTGGGCATCATCACAACCCACACAGTCACACAGATGTGGGCATCATCACAACCCACACAGTCACTATACTGATTCTTCTTTTTATTCCTCCACAACTGAAAGTTGAAACAAAAAAGAGTTTGTGTTCCATTCACAGCATCAAAACATTCAAGAAGCAAACTTGGGCCACATCTGTTTACAACAATCTCCTGATTTTGACTCCACCCAAAATCTGCACACTGATTAAAAAAAACAAAAACAGAAATAAAGAAAGAAAAAAAAGCCCATCAATCCTGCAAAAGGAATCTATCTATACCTAATATTCCAGAGGTTCCACATAAACTGAAAACAGCGGATCCTGACATTTTAAACATCAGCCCGAAGATGCAGAGTTGTCTCAAACAAGAGCTGAGGTGGAAGTGACATTTAAAATCCACAGGTGGAAGTAGAGGAAGAAAGGAAAGTCAAACCAGCATCTTCCTGAAGAAAGCAGGAATGTCACACCGAGTCAGGCTGACAAAGAAGTGAGGTTCCACAGTGCGTTGTTCATGGTCAGTCAATCTCCTGTACACAGGCCTGCCTAGAAAACTGGAGGGAGATTCTTCAGAATTGCTCTGGCATCAAGGAATGACCCAGGCCAGCCAGCCACAACCTCCACACCATTTCACACAGCTGGTATGACCAGGTTAATGCATGGTTTGCAGAAGGCAGACAGGATGTAGAAAACATCAACAAAGAGACCGGATAAAAATTTCTGACAGTTTCACTCGAAAGAACAGAGAGTTGCTGTTATCAAGGTATGAAATGAAACCACATGCATATTTTCAATGCCGCAGATGAAAAAGATGAAAATGGGAGGTGTTCTGGAATCCACAGATGCAGTGCAGGGCAAACAACATACCGGTCTCTCCATGGTGCAAAATTTGTTAATAATATGTGAGTTACCTCAATTAAAAATTGACCTCATACTCATCATCTCCCTCAGCTCTGGACTAGCTATTTTTAAAAAAATCAATGTTTGCCAACTGGAATTCCTCAGCCATATGGGATGACTATAAGACAAAGTGTGACACCCTCCCCATGGTATCCACACAGCACAGTGGAGGGAGCTGTGTCCTCTGTATTCTGAAGCAACTTTCACTGTGCACAAAACTGGAGAAAAAAAACGGATGGTGGTGGTGGATTCAAAGAATGTTCAATGTCTGTTTTATTGGGTCAAACTTGACATACAGTACTAAAGTTCTCATGAAAATCCTTTGCATTCAAATGGAACCCACCCATTAGTTGCAGTCCCTGTCTGTCTAAAGATTTCTGTTCAAGTCCCAGCACTACATCTCCGCCAAAGAGGCGGTCAAGAGCTGCAGGCATTTTCTAGAAACTTGAACTGTCTGGGACCAAAACCTGCCAGTCGTACTGATGTTCAGTCAATCCAAGCTGGCAGTCACTGGCCCACACCAAGACCCCATCAGAACAAGACTTCACCAGTGGCAGGCTAACGGCAGGATGCTAGTGTCACAACTTGTTTACTTCCCTCAAGGGTTTGTACCAAGCATAGAACTTGTTTACTTCCCTCAAGGGTTTGTCTCAAGCATAGAACTTGTTTACTTCCCTCAAGGGTTTGTACCAAGCATAGAACTTGTTCACTTCCCTCAAGGGTTTGTACCAAGCATAGAACTTGTTCACTTCCCTCAAGGGTTTGTCTCAAGCATAGAACTTGTTCACTTCCCTCAAGGGTTTGTACCAAGCATAGAACTTGTTCACTTCCCTCAAGGGTTTGTACCAAGCATAGAACTTGTTCACTTCCCTCAAGGGTTTGTACCAAGCATAGAACTTGTTCACTTCCCTCAAGGGTTTGTACCAAGCATAGAACTTGTTTACTTCCCTCAAGGGTTTGTACCAAGCATAGAACTTGTTCACTTCCCTCAAGGGTTTGTCCCAAACATAGAACTTGTTTACTTCCCTCAAGGGTTTGTACCAAGCATAGAACTTGTTCACTTCCCTCAAGGGTTTGTACCAAGCATAGAACTTGTTCACATCCCTCAAGGATTTGTACCAAGCATAGAACTTGTTCACTGCACCTATGTGGTTGTACCTGGTACAGATCTTGTTCATTATTGTCAAGTGATTCTACCAAGTATAGAACTTGTTCTCTATTCGCAAGTGGTTGTCAAAGTTTGTTCAATACCCTTGAGTGGTTGTACCAAGCACAGAAGCTGTCCACTACCCTTGAGTGGTTGTACCAAATGTTAAACTTCTCATTGTCATTGAATCTTCATAACAAACATTGAACTTGTTAATTCCTTCACAGTTCACAGTATGCTCTTCCAAATTCAAACCTATGACGATGTGACTAAAAACTGGTAAACATTTACATTTAGTCCATTTTTGAGCCATTAAAAAAAATGTTGACTGTTATTTCTTCCCAACTGCCATATCTGGCCATACACAACTAAAACCAATGCCCCATACATCAACCGCATTGCATGAATACCTGTTGATTCATTGTTGCTGCCCTACTGTAACATTCGTAGAGCTCTGCTGTCTGCTGAAGAATTGGGAGTAGTTCCAAGTCAGTTCTTGTCTGACGGTGTGCATACCTCAACCCTTGCAGTGAGAGGTACCATACATGACGGTGTGCATACCTCAACCCTTGCAGTGAGAGGTACCATACATTAGTCCAGTCCAGTATAGTTCAGTCCAGTCACAAAGTCACCTGTACAGGTCTGCAAGTTGTAAACCTGCCCAAGCATTTTGACAACAATCACGAGGAGACAACATGGCCCCTACACATGCCAGGTTTCAGCTACAAGTTCTACGACAAGAAATGAAAGATATCATCAAGTCTCTACGGATAATTAGTTACCCCAAAACTAGAGGACCCTATAGTTTTTGCATGCTTTCCTGAAATGGAGTACACACCCAACTCTTAGTCAATGCAAGAACATTTGAGAGAGTGTAAAGGCTCGTAGGGCAAACATAGTTGCCTGTGCTGTGATAGACGTACATCACAACAGTTTGACCAAAGCTGACACGAGCCAAATCTGTACATTTTGTTACACATAGTATGACATGTAGGTCTGTCAAAACCCCAGATGGCTCAGCAAGCAACCTGTTCAGTCTCCACGATGAAGCCTTTTTAGGGTTGCCATACACATAGCATGACATACTATGTAAATCTTGACAAAAAATCATGCATTGCAAGTCCAACAGGTCCGTCCTGATCTTTCCAAAGATTAAACATCTGCAGCTGTTTTGCTACATGTTGTCTGCAGTTGTTTCACAAGTTGTAGCCATCAGAGGTTATAACTGTTGCAGGTTGACTGAAGCCATTACAAGCGGTAAGAAGTAGTTACGATGTGCAGGTCTCACAGACGCATGTTCCAAAACTTCCAGGTCTAGCCATCCCCAAGTCCCACGGACAGAGCGTGCTGCTTCTGCAATGCAGGACACGCAGAGATGATACCAAAGTGGCTCTCAGGCAGCAGCTCTGGCACTAACCGATTCCAAGTTTTCTCTTACACAGATCTGCTACAGACGTCTCCGTGTCCGGGTCACCACAACAAACTGTCCAAGAGCCGCGAGTTTCTCTCTGGAAGCAGAAACACGCTTTCGAGGAACAAGGATCCACCGCCCAGAAGTCAAAGCGCGCCTCGCTGGATCCCAAGCACACTGAGAGTGGGCCACCAGGACAAGCAGCGTGGAAGAAGCCGAGACGCTTTACATGTTGTAGGCCACGTAGATGGGGTCCAGCTGGTCTGCAAGGAAGCCGTCACGCAGGTGCATGCGCTGCTTCTCGCCGCGAGAGTTGATGGGAATGACGCCCGGGTCCACCACCACCACCACCCCCACGATCAGGTAGTGCTCCTCCAGCACCGCATTGGTCACCAGGGGCACCAGGTCCAACGCCTCATTTTCGTTGCCGTCCAACTCCACCACCACCACCAGCAGGTTGGTCCAGGTGAACAGAGCGCTGAGGGAACATGTGAGCAAAATACAGAGCTGCAGCCAAAACTGTGTGGAGATGTACGAGTTGTGGTGAGAGCATGACGACACACAGAAGAACTAGAGACAGACTGAGACAGGTGAGAACAGAACACTGAAGGAAAATGAGAAGCTATAATACAGACACACAGTTGAAGCAATTGTGAGTTACACAAATCATAGTTACAGCAAGACAACAGAATGACAAGCTGTGCTAGATCAATCCAGGTGAACAATAACTGGTCTATCTCCCGTGTTGATTTGAAAGCACAGTTGAAGTGAGTCATTCGACCCTGTTCCAATGTCTACCTGTAGCCTCCTTGGCTGCGTAGGGCCACCCCTGGCTGACTACTGGAGCAGGCCCCTGGTTTGAGCTACTGGAGCAGACCCCTGGCTGAGCTACTGGAGCAGACCCCTGGCTGAGCTACTGGAGCAGGCCCCTGTCTGAGCTACTGGAGCAGGCAGGCCCCTGGCTGAGCTACTGGAGCAGGCCCCTGGCTGAGCTACTGGAGCAGCCCCTGGCTGACTACTGGAGCAGCCCCTGGCTGACTACTGGAGCAGGCCTCTGGCTGAGCTACTGGAGCAGGCCCTTGGCTGAGCTACTGGAGCAGCCCCTGGCTGACTACTGGAGCAGGCCCCGAAAGCCCTGCAGCCAGGGGTTCCAGCTGATGAGGGGGTATGGAGCAGCTCAATATATACTCAATAGAAACAAAACACCATAAGAAGAAGGTACGAGGTAAAAGGAGTATTGGCATATGTGGTTTGCATATGCAGCGATTCAACACACTAAAGGTAAAGGTGTGGCTTTATACAGCAACGCATCACCCATGTCTGGGTCTCTAACCGCTTTACACTTTACCCCCTGATCATGGGCCACTTGATCAATCCTTCACATCATAAACACAGATAAGCTGATCTGGGTTGATAGCACACCAAAAGAACACACAACACAGTAATGAAGCATACAATTACAGCAGGCACACACACAGTGTGCTGCAACAGCAGTGCAACCAACTTACGAATGCTAATAGACTGATCTGAGTAGACAGCGTATTGTAGACACTTGGCAGTAATAGCACAGTGATAAACAATAGGATGCAGGTAAACATTACACTTCTTTGCTTGCAGAAAAATTACAGGTTTGACCAAAACTTGCATACATCAGGCAAAATTAAACAGTTATGTCCACGCTAAAGGCAAATATAAAGGTGCTCTTTTTTATATCACAACTTTTTACCCCCTGGTCATTGGGCTACCTCTTTTTGTCACTCCAACGTGATCTCAACACCGTGGGGAGCATGCAACCAGGCTGCTGATGAACGTGCCAATATGTAACTTTCAAAATTTTTCTGCACAGCCCTCACAGGTACCAGTTTTTCTCCTGGACGGGGAGAAGCAAATGTGAGTAAATCCCCTTGCTCAAAGATGCAACTCTAGAATCTGTGCAGCTTCGAACGCCGCATCCACTAGCCGGAAGTGCTTGCAGGTCAAGCGTGCAAACCACTCGGCCGCAGTCCCACAGCCACGCATGCATGCTCACAGTGCTTCTCATCCCCAAGATTCCACACATCTGTCTCCCATTCAAGCTTTCCACATGACCTTGCTGGGACTACAAAACACAGGCACCCAGTCTAGGTCATCTCATGGGTCCAAGAATTCCAGAAAGGGCACTCACCATTCGCAGATCTTGCGGTGGCTTCGGAGCACGCTGTTCTCGATGTCGATGGGGTGATAGCGCATGCCTCGCAGCATGATGGTCTCATCCAGAGCTCCCACCACAAAGATGGCGTCATGGCGCTCTGCAAGCAAAGCAATTTCCATGATGCCGTTTGTGCGTGCTTGTCTGGTCACTGGGTACTGGTCTATGGTTCACCCTCTCAGATGTGTACAGTTCTTGATTGTGACAAGGACATATTGCAAATGAAAGATTAACCCTACCAGTACAACATCTTGGAAATCATCTCAGTAGAATTTTTTTTTCTCTCTATTAAGAGGAAAGTGTACCTCTGAACATGACTTTTGTGGATCAAGTACCTCACAAATCTCCCATCATCAACATCATCATCACTACCACCACCATGAAAGCAGATGAGCTAGAACAAACACTGGGATTAATCCGGCCAGTAACCCACGAATCTCCCATCATCAACATCATCATCACTACCACCACCATGAAAGCAGATGAGCTAGAACAAACACTGGTATTTAAACTGTCAAGTACCTCACAAATCTCCCATCATCAACATCATCATCACTACCACCACCATGAAAGCAGATGAGCTAGAACAAACACTGATATTTAAACTGTCAAGTACCTCACAAATCTCCCATCATCAACATCATCATCACTACCACCACCATGAAAGCAGATGAGCTAGAACAAACACTGGTATTTAAACTGTCAAGTACCTCACAAATCTCCCATCATCAACATCATCATCACTACCACCACCATGAAAGCAGATGAGCTAGAACAAACACTGGTATTTAAACTGTCAAGTACCTCACAAATCTCCCATCATCAACATCATCATCACTACCACCACCATGAAAGCAGATGAGCTAGAACAAACACTGGTATTTAAACTGTCAAGTACCTCACAAATCTCCCATCATCAACATCATCATCACTACCACCACCATGAAAGCAGATGAGCTAGAACAAAAACTGGTATTTAAACTGTCAAGTACCTCACAAATCTCCCATCATCAACATCATCATCACTACCACCACCATGAAAGCAGATGAGCTAGAACAAACACTGGTATTTAAACTGTCAAGTACCTCACAAATCCCCCATCATCAACATCATCATCACTACCACCACCATGAAAGCAGATGAGCTAGAACAAACACTGGTATTTAAACTGTCAAGTACCTCACAAATCTCCCATCATCAACATCATCATCACTACCACCACCATGAAAGCAGATGAGCTAGAACAAACACTGGTATTTAAACTGTCAAGTACCTCACAAATCTCCCATCATCAACATCATCATCACTACCACCACCATGAAAGCAGATGAGCTAGAACAAACACTGGTATTTAAACTGTCAAGTACCTCACAAATCTCCCATCATCAACATCATCATCACTACCACCACCATGAAAGCAGATGAGCTAGAACAAACACTGGTATTTAAACTGTCAAGTACCTCACAAATCTCCCATCATCAACATCATCATCACTACCACCACCATGAAAGCAGATGAGCTAGAACAAACACTGGTATTTAAACTGTCAAGTACCTCACAAATCTCCCATCATCAACATCATCATCACTACCACCACCATGAAAGCAGATGAGCTAGAACAAACACTGGTATTTAAACTGTCAAGTACCTCACAAATCTCCCATCATCAACATCATCATCACTACCACCACCATGAAAGCAGATGAGCTAGAACAAACACTGGTATTTAAACTGTCAAGTACCTCACAAATCTCCCATCATCAACATCATCATCACTACCACCACCATGAAAGCAGATGAGCTAGAACAAACACTGGTATTTAAACTGTCAAGTACCTCACAAATCTCCCATCATCAACATCATCATCACTACCACCACCATGAAAGCAGATGAGCTAGAACAAACACTGGTATTTAAACTGATCCCCATCTGCCGAATGAACTCTGGAGAATTTTTGCTAAACTGAAGGTACCAGAAGGAAGCTTACCTCCATAAGAATAAATACCATGTAATCTAGAAAGAAGTTTATCCCCATCAGATCAGTCAACTCCATGAAGGCTCACATTAGATCAACTAGAAGGAAGCTTACCTCCATAAAGATGAGTAAGCTAAAAGGAAGCTTACCTCCATAAGGATGAGTCAGCTAGAAGGAAGCTTACCTCCATAAGGATGAGTAAGCTAAAAGGAAGCTTACCTCCATAAGGATGAGTCAGCTAGAAGGAAGCTTACCTCCATAAGGATGAGTCAGCTAGAAGGAAGCTTACCTCCATAAGGATGAGTCAGCTAGAAGGAAGCTTACCTCCATCAGACTGGGTGAGCTAGAAGGAAGCTTACCTCCATCAGACTGGGTGAGCTAGAAGGAAGCTTACCTCCATCAGACTGGGTCAGCTAGAAGGAAGCTTACCTCCATCAGACTGGGTGAGCTAGAAGGAAGCTTACCTCCATCAGACTGGGTCAGCTAGAAGGAAGCTTACCTCCATCAGACTGGGTGAGCTAGAAGGAAGCTTACCTCCATCAGACTGGGTGAGCTAGAAGGAAGCTTACCTCCATCAGACTGGGTGAGCTAGAAGGAAGCTTACCTCCATCAGACTGGGTCAGCTAGAAGGAAGCTTACCTCCATCAGACTGGGTCAGCTAGAAGGAAGCTTACCTCCATCAGACTGGGTGAGCTAGAAGGAAGCTTACCTCCATCAGACTGGGTGAGCTAGAAGGAAGCTTACCTCCATCAGACTGGGTGAGCTAGAAGGAAGCTTACCTCCATCAGACTGGGTGAGCTAGAAGGAAGCTTACCTCCATCAGACTGGGTGAGCTAGAAGGAAGCTTACCTCCATCAGACTGGGTCAGCTAGAAGGAAGCTTACCTCCATCAGACTGGGTGAGCTAGAAGGAAGCTTACCTCCATCAGACTGGGTGAGCTAGAAGGAAGCTTACCTCCATCAGACTGGGTGAGCTAGAAGGAAGCTTACCTCCATCAGACTGGGTCAGCTAGAAGGAAGCTTACCTTCATCAGACTGGGTCAGCTAGAAGGAAGCTTACCTCCATCAGACTGGGTGAGCTAGAAGGAAGCTTACCTCCATCAGACTGGGTCAGCTAGAAGGAAGCTTACCTCCATCAGACTGGGTGAGCTAGAAGGAAGCTTACCTCCATCAGACTGGGTGAGCTAGAAGGAAGCTTACCTCCATCAGACTGGGTCAGCTAGAAGGAAGCTTACCTCCATCAGACTGGGTGAGCTAGAAGGAAGCTTACCTCCATCAGACTGGGTGAGCTAGAAGGAAGCTTACCTCCATCAGACTGGGTCAGCTAGAAGGAAGCTTACCTCCATCAGACTGGGTGAGCTAGAAGGAAGCTTACCTCCATCAGACTGGGTCAGCTAGAAGGAAGCTTACCTCCATCAGACTGGGTGAGCTAGAAGGAAGCTTACCTCCATCAGACTGGGTGAGCTAGAAGGAAGCTTACCTCCATCAGACTGGGTCAGCTAGAAGGAAGCTTACCTCCATCAGACTGGGTGAGCTAGAAGGAAGCTTACCTCCATCAGACTGGGTCAGCTAGAAGGAAGCTTACCTCCATCAGACTGGGTGAGCTAGAAGGAAGCTTACCTCCATAAGGATGAGTCAGCTAGAAGGAAGCTTACCTCCATCAGACTGGGTGAGCTAGAAGGAAGCTTACCTCCATCAGACTGGGTCAGCTAGAAGGAAGCTTACCTCCATCAGACTGGGTCAGCTAGAAGGAAGCTTACCTCCATCAGACTGGGTGAGCTAGAAGGAAGCTTACCTCCATCAGACTGGGTGAGCTAGAAGGAAGCTTACCTCCATCAGACTGGGTGAGCTAGAAGGAAGCTTACCTCCATCAGACTGGGTGAGCTAGAAGGAAGCTTACCTCCATCAGACTGGGTGAGCTCTGTGCGGCGAATGAAGCCCAAGTAGCCAGTGCGGGCGTAGGATGTATGGATGTCACCTGTGGCCAGGTGGGAACAGAACTGCTCGTGGTGAAGGTTCTCGTCGCCGTAGATGGTGTAGTAGCCAGTAGCATTGTGTGGGCTAGTCACCCAGATCTGGTGGTAAGACAGAGTAATGGTATGGCTGTAGCATTGTGTGGGCTAGTCACCCAGATCTGGTGGTAAGACAGAGTAATGATATGACTGTAGCATTGTGTGGGTTAGTCACCCAGATCTGGTGGTAAGACAGAGTAATGATATGACTGTAGCATTGTGTGGGCTAGTCACCCAGATCTGGTGGTAAGACAGAGTAATGGTATGGCTGTAGCATTGTGTGGGCTAGTCACCCAGACCTGGTGGTAAGGCAGAGTAATGACGTGACTGTAGCATTGTGTGGGCTAGTCACCCAGATCTGGTGGTAAGACAGAGTAATGATATGACTGTAGCATTGTGTGGGCTAGTCACCCAGATCTGGTGGTAAGACAGAGTAATGATATGGCTGTAACATTGTGTGGGCTAGTCACCCAGATCTGGTGGTAAGACAGAGTAATGATGTGAGCATTGGGTGTCTGCACCTGGTGTACGGGCAACAGATTCATTAAAGTGATAGTAGGGGGAAAAATATTTATACTATGCCCATAAAATAGCCCATCCTATGCATGAGGAAATTCAGCGCATTTCACAGGCTGCGATGTCTTGGATCTTTCATTAATTGTTTCTCCCTTGCTATCTTCTAGCCTGTCTCTGTGTCAGTCAATATCTGACTAAGTCCATCCATTCATCCATGTGTGTTGATCCATCTGTATATCTTCCTTTCAATTTGTGAGTGGTTGTGCACAAGTGTGCATGTGTGTGCAAGTGTTTGGGGGGGGGGGGGGGAGAGATAGAGAGAGAGAGAGAGAGAGAGAGAGAGAGAGAGAGAGAGAGAAAGAGAGAGGGAGAGAGAGAGAGAGAGAGAGAGAGAGAGAGAGAGAGAGAGAGAGAGAGGAGAGAGAGAGAGAGAGATGGAGAGAGAGAGAGAGAGAGGGAGAGAGAGAGAGAGAGAGAGAGAGAGAGAGAGAGAGAGAGAGATGGAGAGAGAGAGAGAGAGAGAGAGAGAGAGAGAGAGAGAGAGAGAGAGAGAGCATGCATGCCTACTTGCTTATCTGCATCTCTGTCAGTTTCTACTAGTGGATAGTCTATCCATCCATCCATTTGTTCACTGTCTGCCCATTTGTTAGTTTGTCTGCCTGTTAGTCTGTGTCTGTGGGCATCTCTGTACATCTCTGTACATCTCTGTACATCTCTGTACAGCCCTGTACACCTGTCTGTCCTCCTTCTCACCTCGCCCAGGTGGGAGTCCGCACACTGGCCCTTGGTCTCTGGGTTGGCAATGACAACCTTCACTCCTGGCAGCAGCTGCAGAGGGACAAAAAAGAGATGTCTATGCACTGGCATATAGTGACACCACAGCAGTGACAACCTTCACTCCTGGCAGCAGCTGTAGGACAACAAAGATATGTCTATGCACTGGCATATAGTGACACCACAGCAGTGACAACCTTCACTCCTGGCAGCAGCTGTAGGACAACAAAGATATGTCTATGCACTGGCATATAGTGACACCACAGCAGTGATAGCCTTCACTCCTGGCAGCAGCTGTAGAGGGACAAAAAAGAGATGTCTATGCACTGGCATATAGTGACACCACAGCAGTGACAGCCTTCACTCCTGGCAGCAGCTGCAGAGGGACAAAAAAGAGATGTCTATGCACTGGCATATAGTGACACCACAGCAGTGACAACCTTCACTCCTGGCAGCAGCTGTAGGACAACAAAGATATGTCTATGCACTGGCATATAGTGACACCACAGCAGTGACAGCCTTCACTCCTGGCAGCAGCTGTAGGACAACACAGAGATGTCTATGCACTGGCATATATTGACACCACAGCAGTGACAACCTTCACTCCTGGCAGCAGCTGTAGGACAACACAGAGATGTCTATGCACTGGCATATAGTGACACCACAGCAGTGATAGCCTTCACTCCTGGCAGCAGCTGTAGAGGGACAACACAGAGATGTCTATGCACTGGCATATAGTGACACCACAGCAGTGACAACCTTCACTCCTGGCAGCAGCTGTAGGACAACAAAGATATGTCTATGCACTGGCATATAATGACACCACAGCAGTGACGACCTTCACTCCTGGCAGCAGCTGTAGAGGGACAAAAAAGATATGTCTATGCACTGGCATATAGTGACACCACAGCAGTGACGACCTTCACTCCTGGCAGCAGCTGTAGAGGGACAAAAAAGATATGTCTATGCACTGGCATATAGTGACACCACAGCAGTGACAACCTTCACTCCTGGCAGCAGCTGTAGAGGGACAAAAAAGATATGTCTATGCACTGGCATATAATGACACCACAGCAGTGACAACCTTCACTCCTGGCAGCAGCTGCAGAGAGACAACAAAGATATGTCTATGCACTGGCATATAGTGACACCACAGCAGTGACAACCTTCACTCCTGGCAGCAGCTGTAGGACAACAAAGATATGTCTATGCACTGGCATATAGTGACACCACAGCAGTGACAACCTTCACTCCTGGCAGCAGCTGTAGGACAACAAAGATATGTCTATGCACTGGCATATAGTGACACCACAGCAGTGACGACCTTCACTCCTGGCAGCAGCTGCAGGGGGACAACAAAGATATGTCTATGCACTGGCATATAATGACACCACAGCAGTGACAACCTTCACTCCTGGCAGCAGCTGTAGAGGGACAACACAGAGATGTCTATGCATTGGCATATAACGACACCACAGCAGTGAAGCAGCTTGACACACTCACAGAAACAATGTAAATGTGCAAATCAATGATGCCATTTCACCAAGTACTCTCATTCATATTCACACTTTTTAGAGAAACGTAATGGTGACTTTTCTCATCTGGCCACCATCAGTGTGGCACAAGGTGACTTCAACGTCATAATCTAACATATCGCCAACACCAGACTTTTACCACCGACTGCTCAATATCTGCTCATAATTTATATTCATTACTGCTTACTACTCATTATTTCCTAGTTCTTGCCACTACTTCATCCACGCAGCAACATGACACTTCAAACTCCATTACTCTACTGAATCTTTCCAGTATTTGTCAGAAGTAGGACCCGCTCTGTGGTACTTGAAATCTAAACATGACCTCGCTACCACCACGTCAGAGCATGGTGAAAGCAACAAGCTCTGCAGTCAAAGTCGGCTTTCGGATTGGACTGATGAGATTTTAATTACTCCCTAGCAGCCTCTGTAGGCTATGTAAGGTCAGTGATCACAAAAATCACAAAGCTGGTCAAATTAAGAGCAAGTTGGGTCTTGACTTCCCTAATTATTCACCTCTCATGAATCAACTAGGGAGAAGTGGTGGGTCTATTTTTTTTTCCTCCCCACAGGGGTCAAGGCCAGCTTCTCTGTCTGGTGTAGTGGCTTACCTTGCCCGACTCCATGAGACACATGGACTGTGGACTGCCTTTCTCCACCAGCGTCACACGGTCGTTGCGCAGCGCCCTCAGATCTACGTACACCGTGGAGGGCTCGGGACAGCTTGCTCCCTGTACAGACAGACACACACACAGACAGTAGTCAAATGGGACATGAGGAATGTCAACTCTTCACTAAAAATTAAAGAATCTGACAGTGTATGTCCAGCTTATGTCTTCAGCCTTGTTGTCTGTCAGCTTCAACTGATGTTACTGCCACTATGACTTGAATGGAAAAGTTTGCCCTCTTTCTTTGTGCTAGTTCGTACAACCATGTTGTGCTTCTGCTGCTTGTGCGTATTGCTATGTCTCTTTGTAGGTATACAAGTGTATAGACAAGCAATTAACAGGCAAAAACATTAACGTCAATACCTATATGCACATGTGCGACTAACAGGGTGTTGTCCCCTGCTCAGCCCTTAAAACCTACAAAAACACATCCCAGCCTTCTATGACGATGTCTGTGAGTCTCCAGTCTCTCCTCCAAACTCCTTCTGGCGCAGCTCGGGGCGGCCAATCACTCGGGACCTAGAGCCAGACGTTCTCCACAAACTAGCTAAAACACAAGGGACACTTGGGTTGAAGGTCCCCAAATCACACCTCCAGGACACAAACATGCCATGCTGTTCATTACCTGCAGGCAGATGCCGACGTTGACGCGGCAGCCAAAGGAGGTGGAGACAGCGCGGGGAGAGAGGCCCAGATTGGCAAAGAGCTTGGTGAAGGAAGTGGTCAGCTGCAGGCGCGGCCGCTCCTCCGCGATGACACAGCACGCCCTCACACAGGCAAGGTTGACACCCTTGGCCTGCGCAGAGGATGGAATACTCTCAAGTTCCACACAGAGGTAACTGACTCATTAAATCGGGCAAGGTAAGAGAAAGCATTTTCAGCGTGTAACATAGCAGATATCTCTTCTGTCTTTAAAAATCTGCCTGATCAATAACTCTACAAAATAGGTATCGGCATGTATGAGTATAAAAGGCTTGTAAGTACAGGAATTGGCCCCTACTTCCTATCACTCCCAACAACTTTTCATATGCAAAAACTCCCCCCCCCCCCCCCCCCCCCCCACTCCACCCTGCAAAGGGGATTTTGCCAGCACTACATACAAGGGCTGTACCTCGAGAGGTGATAACTGATAATCATCCCCGATTCTAACCCATTCCACTTTAGAAGAGAGCGATCCTGGCTGAGCTACAGGCAGGACAGTGCATACCTTGTGATAACTGATAATCATCCCCGATGCTAACCCATTCCACTTTAGCAGAGAGCGATCCTGGCCGAGCTACAGGCAGGACAGTGCATACCTTGAGATAACTGATAATCATTCCAGATTCTAACCCATTCCACCCGTTTGAAGCTGCGCGGTTCCCAGAGTTGCATCCTTGAGCAAGATGCTTAACTCACATTGCTTCTCCCCACCCAGGAGTAAAACCAGGTACCTGTGAAGGCAATATTGGCAAAAACGTAGTGCGAGTAACCCTTGTATGCGGCCAAGCGCCAGCATCGGATTGGAATATTCCCCAGGGAGCGGAGTTGGTGCTGGTACCTGACTGTGTGCGTCTTAAATGTCTGTCACTATGTTTGCTGTGAGGGACCAGTGAGGATTGATCAAGATGCCCACTGATCAGGGGGTAAAGTGTAAGTGGTTTGAGACCCAGACAAAGGGTGTAAGTCGCTATAAAAAACCACACCTTTACCTTTACCTTTTAGCAGAGGGCGATCCTGGCTGAGCTACAGGCACAGCAGTGCATACCTTGTGATAACTGATAATCATCCCCGATGCTAACCCATTCCACTTTAGCAGAGAGTGATCCTGGCTGAGCTACAGGCAGGACAGTGCATACCTTGAGATAACTGATAATCATCCCCGATGCTAACCCATTCCACTTTAGCAGAGAGCGATCCTGGCTGAGCTACAGGCAGGACAGTGCATACCTTGTGATAACTGATAATCATCCCCGATGCTAACCCATTCCACTTTAGCAGAGAGCGATCCTGGCCGAGCTACAGGCAGGACAGTGCATACCTTGAGAGCGGCAGTGGAGGTACCCAGACCTCGAGTGCAGAGTTCCATGACTCCATAGGAGCAGAAGGTGTCCCGTACTGCAACACAGCACATCAACAACCATCAGTCAACAGCTTGTTTGTTTGTTTGTTTGTTTGTTAGCTTGTTCACATAATCTTACACCTACAGGTCGGCATCCTGGGTATAAACCACATGCCCAACATAACTTCAATGTACAGTGCTACTACAGACAGAAACTGCTTCTGCTTATGATCTAGATTGGCAAAACAACTGTAACAGAGACCGACGTTTCAGCAGAGTGCCTATGCCAAAATAACAGTTACAAAGGTAGCCATTATCCAGGCTTTTCTAAGCAAAACTGCATTATTTAGGGTTCCTGCAGACCTCCAAGAAACACATTTCAAAACATGTCCATGGCTTTTCCATGACTTTGTGAAACATTTAATGACATTTTCTTGCACAAATCTATCATTTTGCATGGCATGGGGAATCTGGCTTCTCTCCAGTTCATACAATGTAGTAGCAGACAGCAGAAAGTGGTCTTTGCATCTCCATCTCAATGACATTACACCCAGTCAAGGGAAGTAACTCTGCAGGTCATGTGACAGGAAGTGTGCTCACGGGCTGCTAAGCACGATTTTTTTTAAAACTTCGGCAAATGCAGAAATGTCAAAACTTGTCCATGGCTCTTCAGTTTCAGCCAAAATTTCACAACTTTTCAATGCCCTTGAAAAATACTTTGCAAATTTCAAAACATTTCCAGGCTTGTAGTGGCTGTGGGAACCCCGATTCTCAACAGAGCTGCCTACCTTTGTACATGCTGACTGCACTGAGCCAGACGGCAGGGTTGACCTCCACTTCTGACGGGGGAATGAGGATGGAGTGGTGGCCCGAGTAAACACTGCAACACAGACAGCCAGCACCTCAGTCACGAATGAATGGCTTGGTGGTCAGGGATATATATTCATAACATGTAAAAGATTTTATACAAAGACCATTCACAAACTTGGAACCAAAATGATTTCTGCTTTACTGGCACATGGAAAACAACAACCACCAACCACTGATGGACAGAGAGATGTATACAGACATGTTCTAGTACCTACTGCAGGATGCATTATTCCAGTGAGATGTAGACAGACATGTTCTAATACCTACTGCAGGATGGACAGTGAGATGTATACAGACATGTTCTAGTACCTACTGCAGGATGGACAGTGAGATGTATACAGAAATGTTCGAATACCTACGGCAGGATTCATTATTCCAACTCAGTGCTGGCTAAAGGCCAGTCTGTGCCATTTATGCGGCACTACTTTATTGTGATGATAAAAGTTTTAAAATACCAAATTTAATTTAAGACGCACATCACTAGACCAAAAAAATTCTCCTCCTCCACTCCCTCAGGACTGTACTCACTCATTCAAGACTCACTCACTCTCCCTCAGGACTCACTCACTGACTCACTCCAAAGTAAGATGCTTAACTAGGGAAATGAAGACTTTACAGTACTCCAACCACCTCTTGTGATTTCCTCTATCAACAGCCTTACATAGCCTACAGTCATTGATAGGCTGTCAATCTTGTGATTTCCTCTATCAACAGCCTTACATAGCCTACAGTCATTGATAGGCTGTCAATCTTGTGATTTCCTCTATCAACAGCCTTACATAGCCTACAATCATTGATAGGCTGTCAATCTTGTGATTTCCTCTATCAACAGCCTTACATAGCCTACAGTCATTGATAGGCTGTCAATCTTATGATTTCCTCTATCAACAGCCTTACATAGCCTACAATCATTGATAGGCTGTCAATCTTGTGATTTCCTCTATCAACAGCCTTACATAGCCTACAGTCATTGATAGGCTGTCAATCTTGTGATTTCCTCTATCAACAGCCTTACATAGCCTACAGTCATTGATAGGCTGTCAATCTTATGATTTCCTCTATCAACAGCCTTACATAGCCTACAGTCATTGATAGGCTGTCAATCTTATGATTTCCTCTATCAACAGCCTTACATAGCCTACAGTCATTGATAGGTTGTCAATCTTGTGATTTCCTCTATCAACAGCCTTACATAGCCTACAGTCATTGATAGGCTGTCAACTTCAGTCATTCTTTCACTCCACTTACTGAGTCATATTATTCACTCCCAACCAGTTGCCATCCACACAAACTTGTGAGGAGAGATCCCACGCATCTTCCTACCTCCCGAGACAAAACATAAATGAGGACAAGGATCTCATAAACCAGTGATTCCCACACCTTTTCGTGATCCTTGAGGTCATTTTTGTTTCATCTTCAGGAATTAACCCTTTGCACTGCTTTGCTACGGCCAAGTCTGAAACTAACAATGCTCTACTAAGGTCATGAAAATTGTTGTAAAACCACAGTTATAAAACCATGTCCTGCAACATTCACTCATGATATCAGTTGTCCAATCTACGCACGCCCCACGCACATATTTGGACCACAGAAGTGCTTTTCTCCCTGGAGGGTTAGCACTGTTTATTTCTCAACACCAGTCAGTCAGCTTGTCTCAAAAAACCCACATTGCCACGTTGGAACTGCATGACAAGTACACGATTGCCGATTGGCTGGCCAAGTGCACAATGGCAGGTGCTGTGAATGCCTGACTGAGTGGTCCATCCTTTACCTACCTGCTGAGACACCAGAGGACACAGCCCAGGCCGCAGTAGGGATCGAGGGACAGCGCCACGTCCCTGGAGGGGTACAGCTCACACTGCTACCTACCTGCTGAGACACCAGAGGACACAGCCCAGGCCGCAGTAGGGATCGAGGGACAGCGCCACGTCCCTGGAGGGGTACAGCTCACACTGCTACCTACCTGCTGAGGCACCAGAGAACAAAGCCCAGGCCGCAGTAGGGATCGAGGGACAGCGCCACGTCCCTGGAGGGGTACAGCTCACACTGCAGCTTCTGGGCCTTGCACTGCGCTGTGGCCGCAGCATGCGACATCTGCAGTAATCCAAGCCACAAGTCGCATGAGCATGCATGCATGTGTGTGTGTGTGTGTGTGCATGCGGCATGCATGCATGGTGAGTGTGTATCTGTGTGTGTGTGTGTGTGTGTGTGTGTGTGTGTGTGTGTGTGTGTGTGTGTGTGTGTGTGTGTGTGTGGTGTGTGTGTGCGTGTGTGTTTGGGGTGTGTGTGGGGTGTGTGGGGGGTGGGTGTGTGTGTGTGTGTGGGTGTTTGTGTGTGTGTGTGGGGGGGGGGGGAGGGGGGGGGGTTGTTTGTGTGTGTGTGTGTGTGTGGGTGTTTGTGTGTGTGTGTGGGGGGGGGGTGTGTGTGTGAGTGGGGGTGGGTGTGTGTGTGTGGGGGGGGTGTTTGTGTGTGTGTGTGTTTGGGGGGGGTGTGGGGTGTGTGTGGGGTGTGTGTGGGGTGTGTGTGTGTGTGTGGGGGGGGTGTTTGTGGTGTGTGTGTGGGGGGGGTGTTTGTGTGTGTGTGTGTGTGGGGGGGGTATGTGTGGTGTGTGTGTGTGGGGTGTGTGGGGGGTGTGTGGTGTGTGGTGTGGGGGGGGGGAGGGGGGGGGTGGGGGGTGGGTGGGTGTGTGGGTGGGGTGTGGGGTGTGGGGTGTGGTGTGTGTGTGTTTGTGTGTGGGGTGTATGGGGTGTGTGTGTGGGGGGGGTGTGTGTGGTGTGTGTGTGGGGTGTGTGGGGGGTGGTGTGTGTGTGTGTGGGTGTTGTGTGTGTGTGTGGGGGGGGGGGGGGGGGGGGGTGTGTGTGGTGTGTGTGTGTGTGGGGGGGGGGGGGTGTGGGGGGGGTGGGGGGGGGGGTGGGTGGGTGGGGGGGTGTTGTGTGTGTGTGTGTTTGGGGTGTGTGTGGGGTGTGTGGGGTGTGTGTGGGGTGTGTGTGTGTGGGGGGGGGTGTTTGTGTGTGTGTGTGTGGGGGTGGGGGGGGTGGGGGGGGTTTGTGTGTGTGTGTGTGTGGGGGGGGGTATGTGTGGTGTGTGTGTGTGGGGTGTGTGGGGGGTGGGGGTGTGGGGGGGGGGGGGGGTTGTGTGTGTGTGTGTGGGGGGGGGGGGGGGTCTGGGGGGGGGGGGGGGGTGTGTTGGTGTGTGTGGTGGGGGGTGTGTGGGGGGGGGGGGGTGTGTGGGGTGTGTGGGGTATGTGTGGTGTGTGTGTGTGTGTGTTTGGGGTGTGTGTGGGGTGTGTGGGGTGTGTGGTGTGTGTGTGTGTTTGTGAGTGGGGGGTGTGTGTGGGGGGGGGGGGGGGGGGGCTGGGGGGGGTGGGGGGGGGTGTGTGTGGTGTGTGTGTGGGGGGTGGTGTGGTGTGTGTTGTGTGTGTGGGGGTGTGTGTGTGGGTGTGTGTGGGGTGTGTGGGGTGTGTGTGTGTGTGTTGTGGGGGTGGGGGGGGTGGGGGGGGTGTGGTGTGTGTGTTTGGGGTGTGTGGGGTGTGTGGGGGGTGTGGAGTGTGTGTGGGGGGGGGGGGGGGTGGGTGTGTGTGTGTGGGGTGGGTGGGGGGTGTGGGGGGTGTGTGTGTGTGGGTGTGTGGGGGGTGTGTGGTGTGTGTGTGGGGTGTGTGGGGTGTGTGTGGTGTGTGTGTGGGGGGTGTGGGGTGTGTGTGGTGTGTGTGTGGGGTGTGTGTGGTGTGTGTGTGGGGTGTGTGGGGTGTGTGTGGTGTGTGTATGTGTGTTTGGGGTGTGTGTGGGGTGTGTGGGGTGTGTGTGGTGTGGGGTGTGTGGGGTGTGTGTGTGTGTGGGGGGGGGGGGGGGTGTGTGTGGGGTGTGTGGGGTGTGTGGGGTGTGTGGGGTGTGTGGGGGGTGTGTGGGGGGTGTGTGTGGTGTGGGGGGTGTGGGGTGTGTGTGTGGTGTGTGTGTGTATATGTGTGTATGCATGTGTGTGTGCATGTAGGTGCACACGATTCAGGATTCACAATAATGTGAAACTTTTTCCTTCATAGCAATCAGCTCAATGACAACAGCACTTGAAACAAAAGTGATGCTGTGGTGTTGGTAGAAGAGAACAGGATGCATGGAGACGACTGAAACATCACGAGCAGCACCTGCTACTAGATACCCATTCCAGCACACAGCAGCACACAGCAGCAAACAGCAGCACACTGCAGCACACAGCAGCACAAAGGTTCTTCCAGACCCTCCTCTGCCGACTCAGCTACAGACTTTCCCAAGCCAAAACAATTTCCGATACTGAGCTCTCAACACACCATGCCCCACAGCCCCTTTCTCCACCCCTTGCTATTATTCCCATGATGACCTGATAGTCAGAGAAGCCCAAATACTCCCCCTCCAGTCTCCTGCCTCTGCATCCCTGTTCTTCCTGGATGGCCTTAGGGCAGAGGCCAGTTGTTCCTTACAAAGTCAGCTGAATTCAGGACTGGGAGTTATGGAGGAAAATTAGAGAGTGGTGTCACTTCTTCGCTGGGAGGCAAGGGTTGGTAGAGGAGCATGGCGGGCATGCGGCATGATGGGACATCAAACTCTGAGATTCAAGTGCTTCACCACTGAGCTTCTTACACCCATCACATTGTCTACATTGACAGTCTACAAACATGACGATTTTTTGCTGTACATATGTGACCAGCCATGACAAAACCAGTGCTAAGTCGATTTTTTGACAAAATGGGGTTTTGATATTTTTGAATTCTGCAATCATTTCTGTTTGTTTTGATATAAGAATGAACAGTGTGAGTTAATTAGAATAGGAGTTACAGGAATTTCAAGTTGGGTACTGAAGCAGCGGTCGTTTTGAAAAAACGGTCTCAGAAGATTTACCCTCTTCAGACATTAAACACCGTAGCAACGGTATTTCAAACTCCATTTCCAAAAATAGCTGACATTAATTTTCTTCGACATCCACAGAGCGGGAACGCCGAGAGAGCGGCCTTTCTAACGGTATATACCATGAAGGGGTTCTGCAAGGGTTTAGGTGTGTTTATTGCAGCTAAAATGAGGCAATTAACGCTAATTACAGGGAGCTTTTGAAACAATACACAACACAAAAGTCTTTATTTTACCATCAAAATATAATTCTTCAACATGTTTCCTTTACTGGCATGATAGTTTAAACCATGTAGAATCTATTTTTATCAAAAAGTGAAAATCACCCAGATTGACCCTCCCTGCCTTTTCTCAGACTTAGCGCAAGAGAGGACTGCGCGACTTAGCACTGGTTTTGTCGTGGCTGGTCACATATATGTCTAGCCACTGCTTTCAGGAGACATTTGAATACTAAAACTGGCCAAACAAAGCAGCCAGCCCACTCTTTGGACATCCCAGATCTTGTGACCCCACATGAATACAGTCTCAAATATGTCCTGTCACTATTCTTTGAATACTAAAGCTGACCAAACGGGGTGGCCAGCCCACCCTCTGGCCATCCACGATTTTGCAACCCCCACACGAATAGTCTCAAACATGTCCTGTCACTATTCTTTGAATACTAAAGCTGACCAAACGGGGTGGCCAGCCCACCCTCCGGACATTCACGATTTTGCAACCCCCACATGAATAGTCTCAAATATGTCCTGTCACTATTCTTTAATGTCAGTCTTCAAGAACCCAGGCAATAGTTTCCACTCACCTTGACCCCTGAACTTGCTCCTAAGTAGGTGATCTGTAAATCCAGACATTCCTACTTTTAATCTCAGCCTAGGGGGACCACCAACAAAACAGGGATGCAGCTATGTTTGGGGGGGACATTACTTTCACTAATCTTTCTTTCTACAGAAGACTAAAACAGAGTCCATTTGTCACTTGCACGAGTTTTAAGTCGTTTTTCTACAATATGTACATGTCTGCTAGAACTGTAGAACCAACTGATTATGGCATCAGCCCTCAGAGACCTGTAATAGGCACTCTTCACCCCGGCAGACAAGTCCTTGATGGTGTACTGCCTGTCAACTGTCATTCCAGGTCTTCATCTGGGGGGAAGCTTGACCGAAAAGTGGATTCGCAGGACAATGTAGCCATGGTAACAAATAAGGGGAGTGGCAGGGTAGGCATGTCTGTAAATCCCATGCACAAGTTTCCGCCCACCTTGACTCCAGCCAGCATGCCCGTGGTGGAGACGGAGAAGTCCAGGTAGCAGATCATCTCGGGTGTGGGGGCGCGGTACACGGCCGCCAGCTTGCGCTTGGGCAGGTCATCCGTGTCCAGCAGCTGTGGCCATGTCTTGGGGTCCACGATGGCTGCTGCCTCCTGCACAGGAAGACATGGCGATGTTTGAAGACAGGCACCCGTACCAAGACAAGTCACGATGAGAGAAGAGACAGAATGAGACACCTGCTTCTGGTCATTTTTAGAGGAAAGTGTTTTGATGGGTCAGTATGTCGAAATATAAATAAAATTATGGCACTACATTACAAAGGCGGTCATTTACAGTCTCTTCAAGTGATGCAACTTACTGATGACAACATTTCATTTTAAGAGCCAGAACACACACACACACACTACACACGTGCATGCTCATGCTCTCTCTCTCTCTCTCTCTCTCTCTCTCTCTCTCTCTCTCTCTCTCTCTCTCTCTCTCTCTCTCTCTCTCTCTCTGTCTCTGTCTCTCTCTTTGTCTCTCTCTCTCTCTCTCTCGTCGCACTCAAATCTCACACAGTCAAGCAACACTGAGTCCCCATGGCAGGCATACCTTGGACTTGAGCAGCTTGACAATGAAGGAGTTGGTAAGGATGGCCACCGACTTGGACACCTCCACAATCATTCGCACTGTGGGCAGCGTGGAGCCCACGTTCTGGGGGTGGGGGGGCCGCAGTGTCACGGGCACCAGGCCTGCAACCACACGCAAGCATGCTCACACACTGGACACACTGGACACCAGTTTGGGTGAACTCTCTCAGTCTCACACTCAACTGACCCCAGGCCTGTTATTTACATGCAACCATGCATTGCAAGGTTTCTGCAGGTCTACTCCCAAGGAATACATTTCCCAACTTTTCCATGACTTTTTGTTTGTGAAAACGTTAATGACATTTTCTCGCACAATTCTGTGAAAATTTACAATTGTTTCACACTGCTAGGGGCACCTGGCTCCTCCCATTCCTACTAACGGACAGCGGAACCAAACTTGCATCTCCAGCTCAATGGCTTTGGGCCCAGTCAAGGGAAGTAACTCTGCAGGCCATGTGACTGAAATAATCGCTCGCACTCTGGTAAGCATGATTTTAAAATCAGCCGATGTAGAAATTACAAAACTTTTCCATGAGGTTTTTGGTTTTAGCCAAAATTGCACACCTTTTCAAGGCCCTTGAAATATACATTGCAAATTTCACAATTTTTTCAGGTTTTTAATGACCACAGAAACCCTGGCATTTAGATTGAATATCAGTTTGGATGATCTCCCTTGCACTAATCCACATTTCATTGCATATGTAATGTGACCATGGCTGATACATCAAAATTACTCAGTTCAATCCAATTCCATTCTCCAATGGATTCACATGGCCTTCCTTTCTTGGCCTCAAGCCACCCAACCAAACCCTCTTTTCCAGACCTTGGCAAATATTGGAACCTTACAGAGCAATACAGAAGTTGAAATATGTGACTGTGCATTGCAAACAAGGCTAAAGTTGGACAAACAGCTTTCCAGCCAACGCTGAGAAAAGTCATCTGCACACAAGGTCATGTGTTTACTTTCATGAGCATGACGTTACTGTAAAAAACGTTTAGCGTGGTGTGGCAAGATGGTGGATGGGCTAGAGGGCTTCGCCAGCTCTGCGCTGGTTTCGCCCATTCATCCGTTGTGGCTGTCATCGATAACACAGCATTTAGTAGGGTTTGTGATTCGTGAGAATACTGGAAACATCTCTAACCTCAGACAGGCAATCCAGAAGGTACTTTGGTCGTCGACGTGTACGAAGCAGCGTTCACCTTTCGATAAAATGGCAGCCAGACAAAAGAAAGAACGCCCGCTCATGTGGCGCGATTCCGCAATGTAACTAAACACGCATCAACGCGCTCACGACACCTGGCACCATGGGATTTAATGTGAACACGCGGAGTTTTTCCGCAGACTGAACGAAAGGTTTGATACAATTTGCTCAGTCTTCACCATGCAGTTACTTATTCAGAGGAGAAAGATCCGACACAGGACTTACCAACATAGAGACATCCGTAGAAGGCTGATATCAGCTCCACTCCTATGAAGAGAAAGAAGGAAGAAAACAAACTTTAAATCTGTGTTCTTTATGGGGAAGCAGTCATACCATGAATCACCATGGGTATAGCACAATTTTCTATCATTACCACAAAAACAAAAACAAAAACATGGACACAAATAAACACACACACACACACAAAATTTACTTTAGCCAGAAAACTTACTATTAGAAATATGAGTGACAAAATTGATCTCAAGGGGGGAAAACTAAAAGCATACACCTAATGCAAGAAGCAGAAATATTGGATGAGAAAAATATTTCCTGGTCTGAAAAATAAATAAATCCCAGAACAGCAAGAACAAACTGAAAGTTTAGACTTAACTTATCATTCAGGAGCTTGCCCAGTAAGACCGGGAAGAACATTCACACCACTAGTGCAGACAACCTGACATCTAGTCATCCAACACAGCTAGTATTCTTCCTTGCTCTCCACACCACAATACAATTCGCATCTGTCATGAGCCTCACCCACCAATCACACATCCATTTCTCTTCTTCATCCATTTATCTTTGCATTCCACTCACCAGGAGGGTACACGAGGGAGACGTGGTCCCCTGTGTTCAGTTTGCCTTTCTCCATCAGCATGCAGCCGATGCGCTCCGCACGTTTGTGGAGCTGGGAGCAGGTCAGGGTGATGTGGGCCTGCATCTGCAAAGCAACCAACAACCACACCTGTCAATGACTGTGAAGAATCTGCACACACAATGCCTATTTGCCTTTGATGGCTGTGCATGGCCTTTGACCAAGAGCTATCTATCACTAGACTTGGTTCAAGTGAGAGCAAATCAACTGACAACTTCCCTAGTTATTCACCTCTTGAGGTAGAGTTCATGGAGATGCAGGGGGTCTATCTTACCCCCCAAACAACAGAGAGATTTCAGACTGGAATTCAACTCACCCTGGCGTTGACCATGGTGAAGAGGGCATGGTCAGGTGTGGTCATGGAACGCCACCGAAGAATTTCCGTCAGGAACTGGTGCTGTTGAAAAAGAGTGGAAATACTTGCACTGTAGAGTGTAGTGTAGTCATTTCATCAGCTCTTACATCCTCTATTGATATTCAGTGGAAGGAAATCAATGTTCTGTCTAGTTTTCCTTCTCTTTATGAGAGTTTCATAATCATTCTGAATAGAATGTATCCTTTAGAAGTAGGACTGATGTGTATAGGTTACAGGCCTAAGCAACAAATACATAGGCATTGCATTTTTTAAATAAAAAGTTATGAAGAGGTGGGTGGGTGGGGGGTGGAGAGAGAGAAGAGAAGGTGAAGCCCCGAAGTGGTAATGTATTACAGCAATCAGTGCAAGCACTCTTGGAGATGTTAGCAAAATGCCTCTCTATGTCCCAATGATATATTACATAAAAGTGATACTATTTCTACATTAAAGTTCCATTATGAGAATAGTGACTGCATTGACATATGTCTGGTTAGCAGTCATGACTTTTTTCCCTCCAGCAAAAAGGGGGTACATTTGCATAAAGCCGTTTACACACCGCCAGAACAGGAAGTTGTGCGCTTCACTGAGCAGAATTCCCTGCATGGAAACAGCAACGCCACAGCTTGACTTCAGGGTCCATTGATGGCTGCCCATCCAACCAGTATATACTAGTGTGCACATGCAGGCAAAACAAACACACATGCATGCACGCACACACGCTCGCACATACACACACACACAAGCACAAGCTCACACACACATACACATGCTTGCACACACATACATACACACAGAGAGAGAGAGAGAGAGAGAGAGAGAGAGAGAGAGAGAGAGAGAGAGAGAGAGAGAGAGAGAGAGAGAGGGAGGGAGGGAGGGAGGGAGGGAGGGAGGGAGGGAGGGAGGGAGGGCAGGGGAGGGAGGGAGGGAGGGAGGGAGGGAGGGAGGGAGGGAGGGAGGGAGGGAGGGAGGGAGGGAGGGAGGGAGGGAAGGGAAGGGAAGGGAGGGGAGGGGAGGGAGGGAGAGGGAGAGGGAGAGGGAGAGGGAGAGAGAGAGAGAGGGAGAGAGAGAGAGAGAGGGAGAGAGAGAGAGAGAGAGAGAGAGAGAGAGAGAGAGAGAGAGAGAGAGAGAGAGAGAGAGAGAGAACACACACACACACACACACACACACACAAACACACACAGAGGGGTCACCTACTTTTCTGGCAGTTTCTCCATCCTCCTCGGTCAGTCCAAGGTCGCGACCTTGTGCCCAGGCCATGCGTGCTCCCTGGACGATGTTGCCCACGTGCACAGCAGAGGGGGTCACATCTAGCAAGACAGAAAGGGTCTGCCTTGTAGTCCTTGCAACATGAAATCTCTACCTTGTATGTCATGGAGGGAAACACGCACAGCCTTGTGAATATCTTAGGGAACTGTGATGTATGATCTCATAGAAAATGTTACAACAGCTTTTGTTTTCCCTCTCCCAAAAGCACATTCTGCATGCATACATGTGCATAACTTACCTTTACTGTGAAAACCTACGACCACATTCAAGATGAACAAGTGTGCACATGGAATGGGATGGACATTAAATGAGATAAGGCATGTGAACATCAACTTCATACAAAACATCAAAGGCTGCATTTCTCAGACAAAAGACTTCACTACTTTCATGTATTTGATGAGCTAAGTTGGTGCACGTTTGAACTAGTCATCTTCCCAGGTATAACATCCAATCTAAATGAGAAATCCAACAAAACCATTATAAATTCAAGAGATTCTTCCTCCATCACAACTATTACAGAGATTTGAACAGTCTCGACTTTCTTTTTTTATCAGCTGAAAAAAAATCTGGAAATATTCTTCCATTAATTGGAGCCATATAATCTCAGACAACAACACAGCTTCTTCCTTGCGTAACCAGCCAATCTACAAAACATTCCCTGCCGACAAAGCAGAGACACATTCCCTTGAGAAAAGTGATTTGCATCCATAGGCACCAAACACATTTTGAGATGAAAGTTCACAGAACGTGCTCATGAAGCCTCACGCTTTTCTTCTGCTTGAGCCTGTCCATGCCAACACCCATCTCGGAACGTTTTGATACCTATTGATTCAAATCGCAACCCTCTGGAAAATGCATCTCAGTGCTGCTAACAGAGAGCTAACCCTGAACCAGTGCACTGGCCTCTCATTGGCTTTTCAAATTTTCATGCAGGCTGACAACAACAGCCTTCCAATCATGGAGACTTGCTTTTCCCTAGCCACCCCTCTCTTCAACACAACAGCATGGCACACTTTGTAGCAAAACAGCAGCAAAATCAAAGCTTAAAAAAAACTCTAGGCAGGGGTTCAGCTTCATAAAACACCAAAGAAATAAAAACAGACATATGATACCTCATACTTACTAGGTCCTCGACACATCTACACAGCTTCATAAAACACCAAAGAAATAAAAACAGACATATGATACCTCATACTTACTAGGTCCTCGACACACCTATCTGCATGGTGGATAAAACTGTACTAAAATGTGCAAAGCTTGCAAAAATCATATCTGAGCAATTCCTGTTGTAACAGTTACTCCAAAAGTGACATCTTCCGATGCTGAGCAAATGCTGGGGAGGAAAGGGATCTTTAGTAGAGAAGGGGAGAGATGGTTAGATGCAGAGGATGTCACCAAGTATCAGTACTGTGTGTGGTCAGCTTGCACAGAGATAGAGAGAGAAAGAGAGAGAGAGACAAAGAGAGAGAGAGAGAGGTACAGTGATGCTCTGGTTGACAGCTGCACGCATGCCAAAATGCCCATTCAGGAGGAGATGAATGAAGTGGATCTTTTGAGCTCAGTGAACAGGTTCAGTCTTTGACAGCGTGATAGTAGTCCATGTGCCAGCCATTCCCCGTGGCAGAGAGTGACAGAACATGTGCCAGTTCAGAATTAGTCTTCCAGAGCACAGGAGTTGTCTGAAGAGAATGACTGCAGAAATGTCTCCAGGACGACTTGATAAAATATTAATTTGCCAACATCTGTAGAACTACAGCCTGATCTTTGATTCTTTGACCCTGGCAATGTCTCCATACTTTGGAGATGATAAACTTTGAAGTTACAACTTTTGTCAATAGCTAATGTAATGACCTTCAGCGTTTTCTCACATTTTTAACCTGCAGAATTTTCCCACAATCCTGAGATTATGTACTCAGAAGACAGCACACCATGTGAACATCTGGATACCTACAACCTAATTTCACATCCTTGATATCCAGAGAAGTTTCCACTCAGCATGAATTAAATATGTACAAAGGAGGTAGCCATGATTTCCCAAACAAAATTAGTGTAGGTGAAGAATGTGTACAGACTTGCCCTATGATCAAACCCCAAAGAAAATTACCTGCACAAAATTTCATGCTAGTGATTTGAAATTTCATTTTACACTTCATTGCAAGAGCTCCTCTTGGGCATATGGCAAGGTGTATTGTAGCAATCAATTATCTCAAGAAATTCAACTTGAACTGAATTCTCCACAAACGCCACACCATCTCAATGGAACAGATCTGCTTGCCCAAACATGCAGCTGATACAACTGTCCATGCCATCACATCATAAAAGTGATACTAAATGCTTCAACATATCAATCAGCATAACAAACAATTTAGATGTTCCTTCTTCCAAAAAGAAATCTTACAAAACACAAATCCAATTTCTACCCCACCCTACATACACAAAGCACAGATAGACTTCCCCTTCCGCTACATCCAAACCTTCACGGTAAGGCCAGTGGGCATTCTGAACAAAAACACGCGGGCTGCACCTTAACCCAATGCTGCAGAGTCTGCGGTGTGTCCTGGGGAACAACTAGAGAGGACTGGTCAAGCAAACAGAACAGATGGCATGGATTCAAGAGAAAGCAACGGAGGGCGGAAAAGCCGCAGATGTAGAGTGGAAAAATTATGATAACCTGGCCGTCCTGATCCTCGCCCACTCCCCGACGGCGCTGTCAAGGAAAATCACATGCTGCACCTTAGTGGGTGGCTGTCAAGGCTGGCAAGAATCTACGGTTAGCCTTCCACTGACGGTCCACACATGTGGACTCATCCAAGGAGAGGGGTGCTGACCCCACTCCGCTGGCTGGCTATGGCGTCTGATTGGCTGCATTATGCTTAAAACAAGGCCAAATCGCCTTGACGGCTGCTGCAAATATACTTATCGTAACCCAATTCAGCTGAAAGAGCATTGTGTACACCAGTTTGTCAATTATTCACACTTTAATGTCATTCTGTGTGCAGAATAACCATACGTGATTGTGTATGTGAGCTAACGAGCATGTAGTAATTTGGTTGTCATTCCGTGTGGGAGTCACTGCGAATCAAACAACCAACATCACATCCCTTTCCTTGGACAAGTCCACTAGTATGGCCTATTAGCGGAAGGCTAACTGAAACTACAGACAGCTTTGGCCAAAGTTTTACTGAAATACCATGGATTTTAGATTTACCTAACAGCCTGCAAGAAACTGCAATAGGTTACACCAAGGTGTGCATAAGGTTCCACTTCCAAAAGCTCTCTATGAACTACAGTTGTCTTTTTCAAGAAGTTGGTCATACACCCTGGATATCAGTTTTATCTAAAGAGTCTGCAAGAAACTATGATAAGCTTCATCAAAGTGTTAGTGGAATATCCTGCAAGAAATTACAGTAAGTTGCACCACGATGTACCTTTAGTTCCACTTCTACCTACTTGCCTGCTTGGAACTTCCGTAGTCTTTCTTAACTCTTAACGTCCTGTAAGTCATTCACATGTTTCATTCCCCAGTCCTGTAAGGCTTATGCAATTTGTAGAAAAAAAATCAGTCAAGTAACAGCCACATTGGGTGGGCGGCTATGGGTGGTACAGGATTGAGCAGAGTGGGCGGAGATGGGCAGTACAGGATTGAGCAGGGTGGGCGGAGATGGGCGGTACAGGATTGAGCAGGGTGGGCGGTACAGGATTGAGCAGGGTGGGCGGAGATGGGCGGTACAGGATTGAGCAGGGTGGGCGGCTATGGGCGGTACAGGATTGAGCAGGGTGGGCGGAGATGGGCGGTACAGGATTGAGCAGGGTGGGCGGAGATGGACGGTACAGGATTGAGCAGGGTGGGCGGAGATGGGCGGTACAGGATTGAGCAGGGTGGGCGGAGATGGGCGGTACAGGATTGAGCAGGGTGGGCGCCTATGGGCGGTACAGGATTGAGCAGAGTGGGCGGAGATGGGCAGTACAGGATTGAGCAGTGTGGGCGGAGATGGGCGGTACAGGATTGAGCAGGGTGGGCGATACAGGATTGAGCAGGGTGGGCGGCTATGGGCGGTACAGGATTGAGCAGGGTGGGCGGAGATGGGCGGTACAGGATTGAGCAGGGTGGGCGCCTATGGGCGGTACAGGATTGAGCAGGGTAGGCGGAGATGGGCGGTACAGGATTGAGCAGGGTGGGCGGAGATGGGCGGTACAGGATTGAGCAGGGTGGGCGGCTATGGGCGGTACAGGATTGAGCAGGGTGGGCGGAGATGGGCGGTACAGGATTGAGCAGGGTGGGCGGAGATGGGCGGTACAGGATTGAGCAGGGTGGGCGGAGATGGGCGGTACAGGATTGAGCAGGGTGGGCGGAGATGGGCAGTACAGGATTGAGCAGGGTGGGCGGTAATGGGCAGTACAGGATTGAGCAGGGTGGGTTGTAATGGGCGGTACAGGATTGAGCAGGGTGGGCGGCTATGGGCGGTACAGGATTGAGCAGGGTGGGCGGATTTGGGCGGTACAGGATTGAGCAGGGTGGGCGGAGATGGGCAGTACAGGATTGAGCAGGGTGGGCGGCTATGGGCGGTACAGGATTGAGCAGGGTGGGCGGAGATGGGCGGTACAGGATCTCAAGAGTTCACTGTACACCCTGGATCTCAGTTTTATCTAGGCGTGTCAAGAATCAACAATAGATTTGTCATAATCACTGTATCTCTGATGTCACTTTCATCTACCTGGATG
>JAWQFJ010002170.1:231702-234202 GCA_034096865.1 Theodoxus fluviatilis | reverse complement strand
GTAAGCATGGCACAGTCATGGCAACTCAACCAACAGGTCCCGCTTTCAAAGGTGCCAGGAGAGGGGGGCAAGATGAGGCAAGATGAGGAAAGATGAGAAACAAGCATAAAGAAATCCCAAAACAGAATGAGAAAGAGCACGGAAATGAAAAGGTGCAGGATGCAGCAAGATGAAGAAGAAGCATGAATCAGACATGAGGATGAATGAAATAAACAGAGATGAGAATATGAGATGTTGGATCACACAGAGCACACCCAAAGGAAGGAAGTACTGAGGCAGAACTCCTGAACACGATCATGACCAAAAGAAGACAGGATCAACAAAAGAATGTACAGACATGTAATACTAGAACAGGAACAAGAAGGGCAAAGCCCATATGACTCACATGCTTGACCTTGACCTTTACATGACCTTGACCTTCAGGTGACCTTCAAGGTCAAGGTCAAACAAATAAACCTAGCAATGACATCATATACTAAGAAATGCTTTACACATTTTCCCTACCAAAATGCATGTGACCTTGACCCAAGGTCAAGGTCATCCAAGGTCATGCAACACAAAGCTGTTAATTCAAGACATAGGAAGCACAATGGTGTTTATTGGCACTTTCTACCATGAGATATGGTCACTTTTAGTGGTTCACTACCCCATTTTTGGTCACATTTCATAAGGGTCAAAGTGACCTTGACCTTGATGATATGTGACCAAATGTGTCTCATGATGAAAGTATAACATGTGTACTACAATGTTATGAAGTTTGGAAGAGTTATCTTCCATAGTTCAGGGTCAAGGTCACTTCAAAATATGTATACAATCCAACTTTAAAGAGCTCCTGTGACCTTGACCTTGAAGCAAGGTCAAGTTACTGTGTATGTTTTTTGACGCCTTGTCATCCTACACCATCATGCCAAATTGGCTGTTGATAGACTTAATAGTCTCTGAGAAAAATCCAACGTTAAAGTTTTTTTACGGACGCCCTGACGGACGACACGGGTGAGTACATAGACTCACTTTTGCTTCGCATGTGAGTAAAAAACCCAAGCTAAACAGGATAGGGAAGAACTTAAGCAAGGGAAGCTCAAAGCAGAAGAATGAGGCTGGGAGGGAATGCTGGAGCACTAGGATAGAGCAGAACAAGAACATGAGCATGAGATACGGCAGCAAAGAGATAACCAAAGTGGAGTGATGAGAGCGAAAGAAGAAGAAGACAAGAAAAGAATAGCAGAAGAGGGCCGGATGAAGCAATAGAGAGACAGACGGGCAGGATGACAAAGAAAAACTTGGGCAAAGCTTCAGACAACACTGCATCTACCTCCTCCTCCGTGCAGTCAGGCCGCTGCTCCGCGATGATGATGATGCGTTCATCCTTGAGGACACCGATGGAGAAGACGGCGATGCGGCCACGGTAGATGAACTTCATGGGCTCCACTGCCAGCACCGTGGCGATGATGTCGTCTGTGTTGTGGCGTCGGCTGGAGACCTGCATCAGTCCTTCCTTGCTGCCACACACAAACACCAGGCCTCCCTGCCAAGGGAAAAGTAGGGGTCTTGCAGACTGACTTCTTTCTTGTGTCAAGGCATTCAACTCACCTCATTGTCTACCTCCAAGGCATAGAGAATACTGTCAACCTGCCGATGGGAATGACAGTCTGAAGTATGTGGGGACTCAACTGGCAGAGGAGAGTGAACAAACATTTCATCATGAAATGCTGACAACAGCTGAAGTGGTTGTGGTGGGTGGTGACAATATTGACAACAATGGCACCGACGATCAAGTAATAATGACATCGATGACAACTACAGGGGTGACAATGATGATATGGCGGTCATGGGGATGATGTTGCCGTCAATTAAAAAAAGGCAGCTTTACAAACAGAACAAACAGAAACATGCAGATTATCCATAACTGGAATCAGCATAACCTCTCCAAAACTGTGGAATGGGGCTTCAGAAGTCTACAATCTGAAAATCTTCAAGCTACGCACACGCACAAGTCCATGTCCCTGAGCAGCTGTGCAGTGCTTGTCACTTAATTACTCAATGAGAGGATCTTCAACCTAAGCACACGCACAAGTCCATGTCCCTGAGCAGCTGGGCAGTCCTTGTCACTTAATCACTCAATGAGAGTAAACATCCAATGGCACAGTATTACACACCAGCTAAATATGCCTCAAAGAGGAGCATTAAAAAAATTCAGACAGGTAAACAAGGGGTGAGACTTACGGGTCCCAAAAAGCCGATCAGGCCAGTGCGGACATAGAGTTTGTCACCAATGGCTCTTCCATCATTGTGTACGGGCTGGATCTGCAGAAAGAGACACACACACACAATCAATCTCTATCATTGTGTACGGGCTGGATCTGCAGAAAGAGACACACACACACAATCAATCTCTATCATTGTGTACGGGCTGGATCTGCAGAAAGAGACACACACACACAATCAATCTCTATCAACAGGGACTAGATTGAACACTGGGATTCATTTATAAATAGAAAGC
>JAWQFJ010002170.1:217500-227982 GCA_034096865.1 Theodoxus fluviatilis | reverse complement strand
CATTCAGCATAACCATACAGCTACTGCAGTAGAGGGCAGAAAACACATTTGCTATTGTAAGTCTGACCGCAATGTTGTTCTTTAAATCTCTACCTCAGTGACAACTTTCAGTGACACTTCATTCCATTGCGGTGAATGAATCCTGTTGAGGCAGGCTTCATTCAACACAAGGACATGTACTGCAGCTGACGGCTAAGCCAGCATTCACACCTGACAAGACAACACGATGTACTCCTAGTGTCACTAAGCCAGCATTCACACCTGACAAGACAACACGATGTACTCCTAGTGTCACTAAGCCAGCATTCACACCTGACAAGACAACACGATGTACTCCTAGTGTCACTAAGCCAGCATTCACACCTGACAAGACAACACGATGTACTCCTAGTGTCACTAAGCCAGCATTCACACCTGACAAGACAACACGATGTACTCCTAGTGTCACTAAGCCAGCATTCACACCTGACAAGACAACACGATGTACTCCTAGTGTCACTAAGCCAGCATTCACACCTGACAAGACAACACGATGTACTCCTAGTGTCACTAAGCCAGCATTCACACCTGACAAGACAACACGATGTACTCCTAGTGTCACTAAGCCAGCATTCACACCTGACAAGACAACACGATGTACTCCTAGTGTCACCTGGCAGGATCTCTAGCTATATAGAGGCCGCTGAGCGTTTGACGTAGACCCTGAAATCCCAGCAGCCAGGGCAGCCATATGACAAGATAATCCACCGGTGTTAGCCACACGCTGCACTGCCAATGCCAACTGTCGAACTGAAGATGGCATACCTGTGCTTCCAAACCTGACCACTAGTGCCCATCATTGGACAGCAGATGAACCAACTGTCATGGCTGGTGCCAGGGTTAGCACTATCAGTAATGAGCAGCATGTGGAGCTGGTGCCTATGGTCAAACTAAGATGACACATCTGTATCTCCATATTTCTGGTGCCTATCATGGAACAGAGGATGCAGCATTTGCCATGGTTGGCGCCAGGGTACTTACAAGGGTTAGCACCATCGGCGACAAGCAGCATGCGGAGGGAGGCAAAGTTGACGTCCTTGTGATCCTTCTGAGCCAGCAACCCCCAGTGCATGTCTCGAGACTTCACCACCGCCACTGAGGCTGAAGATACAGGTAGGGAGGTTGTAAGCAAGGCACAGCAGGTATCGTGTGTGTGTGTGTGTGTGTGTGTGTGTGTGTGTGTGTGTGTGTGTGTGTGTGTGTGTGTGCATGCATACATGCACCAAAAGCCTAAGAACACATGAAAGATCCTTTAACCTGGTGAACATGTGTGACCTTGCACGGTAAACAAGGCTAAAGTCAGCAAAACAGTTTTTGAGCAAACGCTGAGAAAAGTAATCAGCACACAATTATGACTAATGGCTTTCCTGAACTTCACATTTCTGTAAACAAAGTAAGATTTCCTCTATGAGCATGGCATTTTCTCTAGAATATGCATGCATGAATAAATGATGCTGTGGTGTATATAAATCTAATTTTGTCCTTTTTGTGACTTCAGCCTAGTTTCCTCCCTGCACAGTCACATTTCTGAGTTCATCCTTCCAACTTATATACAATATATACCAGTTCCTGACAGCCCACCCCCAGTGCTCTCCCCTCTTGCATGAGTACACGGTCAGCCCCTCAGCCTCTACTCTCTTGTTGAAACCATGTATTTTGACAGGTGGAGATGGGCGAGCACCACCCCCAGCCCACCCCCATTGATTCCCCTCTCCAGTTGTACTCCTCAATCAGCAACCAGGTGTACTCCTCAATCAGCAACCACTTGTACTCCTCAATCAGCAACCAGGTGTACTCCTCAATCAGCAGCCAGTTGTACTCCTCAATCAGCAACCAGTTGTACTCCTCAATCAGCAACCACTTGTACTCCTCAATCAGCAACCACTTGTACTCCTCAATCAGCAACCAGTTGTACTCCTCAATCAGCAACCAGTTGTACTCCTCAATCAGCAACCAGTTGTACTCCTCAATCAGCAACCACTTGTACTCCTCAATCAGCAACCAGTTGTACTCCTCAATCAGCAACCACTTGTACTCCTCAATCAGCAACCAGGTATACTCCTCAATCAGCAACCACTTGTACTCCTCAATCAGCAACCAGGTATACTCCTCAATCAGCAATCACTTGTACTCCTCAATCAGCAACCAGTTGTACTCCTCAATCAGCAACCACTTGTACTCCTCAATCAGCAACCAGTTGTACTCCTCAATCAGTACTCCTCAATCAGCAACCACTTGTACTCCTCAATCAGCAACCACTTGTACTCCTCAATCAGCAACCAGTTGTACTCCTCAATCAGTACTCCTCAATCAGCAACCACTTGTACTCCTCAATCAGCAACCACTTGTACTCCTCAATCAGCAACCAGTTGTACTCCTCAATCAGCAACCAGTTGTACTCCTCAATCAGCAACCAGTTGTACTCCTCAATCAGTACTCCTCAATCAGCAACCACTTGTACTCCTCAATCAGCAACCAGTTGTACTCCTCAATCAGCAACCAGTTGTACTCCTCAATCAGCAACCAGTTGTACTCCTCAATCAGCAACCAGTTGTACTCCTCAATCAGCAACCAGTTGTACTCCTCAATCAGCAACCAGTTGTACTCCTCAATCAGCAACCAGTTGTACTCCTCAATCAGCAACCAGTTGTACTCCTCAATCAGCAACCAGTTGTACTCCTCAATCAGCAACCAGTTGTACTCCTCAATCAGTACTCCTCAATCAGCAACCAGTTGTACTCCTCAATCAGCAACCAGTTGTACTCCTCAATCAGCAACCAGTTGTACTCCTCAATCAGCAACCAGTTGTACTCCTCAATCAGCAACCAGTTGTACTCCTCAATCAGCAACCAGTTGTACTCCTCAATCAGCAACCACTTGTACTCCTCAATCAGCAACCAGGTGTACTCCTCAATCAGCAACCAGTTGTACTCCTCAATCAGCAACCAGTTGTACTCCTCAATCAGCAACCAGTTGTACTCCTCAATCAGCAACCAGGTGTACTCCTCAATCAGCAACCAGTTGTACTCCTCAATCAGCAACCAGTTGTACTCCTCAATCAGCAACCACTTGTACTCCTCAATCAGCAACCAGGTGTACTCCTCAATCAGCAACCACTTGTACTCCTCAATCAGCAACCAGGTATACTCCTCAATCAGCAATCACTTGTACTCCTCAATCAGCAACCAGGTATACTCCTCAATCAGCAATCACTTGTACTCCTCAATCAGCAACCAGGTATACTCCTCAATCAGCAATCACTTGTACTCCTCAATCAGCAACCAGGTATACTCCTCAATCAGCAACCAGGTGTACTCCTCAATAACCAACCAGTTGTACTCCTCAATCAGCAACCAGGTGTACTCCTCAATCAGCAACCAGGTGTACTCCTCAATCAGCAACCACTTGTACTCCTCAATCAGCAATCACTTGTACTCCTCAATCAGCAACCAGGTATACTCCTCAATCAGCAATCACTTGTACTCCTCAATCAGCAACCAGGTATACTCCTCAATCAGCAACCAGGTGTACTCCTCAATAACCAACCAGTTGTACTCCTCAATCAGCAACCAGGTGTACTCCTCAATCAGCAACCAGGTGTACTCCTCAATCAGCAACCAGTTGTACTCCTCAATCAGTACTCCTCAATCAGCAACCAGTTGTACTCCTCAATCAGCAACCAGGTATACTCCTCAATCAGCAACCAGGTATACTCCTCAATCAGCAACCAGGTGTACTCCTCAATCAGCAACCAGGTGTACTCCTCAATCAGCAACCAGTTGTACTCCTCAATCAGCAACCACTTGTACTCCTCAATCAGCAACCAGTTGTACTCCTCAATCAGTACTCCTCAATCAGCAACCAGTTGCACTCCTCAATCAGCAACCAGGTATACTCCTCAATCAGCAACCAGTTGTACTCCTCAATCAGCAACCAGTTGTACTCCTCAATCAGCAACCAGTTGTACTCCTCAATCAGCAACCAGGTGTACTCCTCAAGAAGAGGGGCAGTTGTACTCCTCAATCAGCAACCAGTTGTACTCCTCAAGAAGAGGGGCAGTTGTACTCCTCAATCAGCAACCAGGTGTACTCCTCAATCAGCAACCAGGTGTACTCCTCAATCAGCAACCAGTTGTACTCCTCAATCAGCAACCAGTTGTACTCCTCAATCAGCAACCAGTTGTACTCCTCAATCAGCAACCAGGTGTACTCCTCAAGAAGAGGGGCAGTTGTACTCCTCAATCAGCAACCAGTTGTACTCCTCAAGAAGAGGGGCAGTTGTACTCCTCAATCAGCAACCAGGTGTACTCCTCAATCAGCAACCAGGTGTACTCCTCAATCAGCAACCAGTTGTACTCCTCAATCAGCAACCAGTTGTACTCCTCAATCAGCAACCAGTTGTACTCCTCAATCAGCAACCAGGTGTACTCCTCAATCAGCAACCACTTGTACTCCTCAATCAGCAACCAGTTGTACTCCTCAATCAGTACTCCTCAATCAGCAACCAGTTGCACTCCTCAATCAGCAACCAGGTATACTCCTCAATCAGCAACCAGTTGTACTCCTCAATCAGCAACCAGTTGTACTCCTCAATCAGCAACCAGTTGTACTCCTCAATCAGCAACCAGGTGTACTCCTCAAGAAGAGGGGCAGTTGTACTCCTCAATCAGCAACCAGTTGTACTCCTCAAGAAGAGGGCAGTTGTACTCCTCAATCAGCAACCAGGTGTACTCCTCAATCAGCAACCAGGTGTACTCCTCAATCAGCAACCAGTTGTACTCCTCAATCAGCAACCAGTTGTACTCCTCAATCAGCAACCAGTTGTACTCCTCAATCAGCAACCAGTTGTACTCCTCAATCAGCAACCACTTGTACTCCTCAATCAGCAACCAGTTGTACTCCTCAATCAGCAACCAGGTGTACTCCTCAATCAGCAACCAGGTATACTCCTCAATCAGCAACCAGGTGTACTCCTCAATCAGCAACCAGGTGTACTCCTCAATCAGCAACCACTTGTACTCCTCAATCAGCAACCAGGTGTACTCCTCAATCAGCAACCAGGTGTACTCCTCAATCAGCAACCAGGTGTACTCCTCAAGAAGAGGGGCAGTTGTACTCCTCAATCAGCAACCAGGTGTACTCCTCAATCAGCAACCAGGTGTACTCCTCAATCAGCAACCAGGTGTACTCCTCAATCAGCAACCAGGTGTACTCCTCAATCAGCAACCAGTTGTACTCCTCAATCAGCAACCAGGTGTACTCCTCAAGAAGAGGGGCAGGTGTACTCCTCAATCAGCAACCAGGTGTACTCCTCAAGAAGAGGGGCAGTTGTACTCCTCAATCAGCAACCAGGTGTACTCCTCAATCAGCAACCAGTTGTACTCCTCAATCAGCAACCAGGTGTACTCCTCAAGAAGAGGGGCAGGTGTACTCCTCAATCAGCAACCAGGTGTACTCCTCAAGAAGAGGGGCAGTTGTACTCCTCAATCAGCAACCAGGTGTACTCCTCAAGAAGAGGGGCAGGTGTACTCCTCAAGAAGAGGGGCAGGTGTACTCCTCAATCAGCAACCAGGTGTACTCCTCAAGAAGAGGGGCAGGTGTACTCCTCAAGAAGAGGGGCAGGTGTACTCCTCAAGAAGAGGGGCAGGTGTACTCCTCAAGAAGAGGGGCAGGTGTACTCCTCAAGAAGAGGGGCAGGTGTACTCCTCAAGAAGAGGGGCAGGTGTACTCCTCAAGAAGAGGGGCAGGTGTACTCCTCAAGAAGAGGGGCAGGTGTACTCCTCAAGAAGAGGGGCAGGTGTACTCCTCAAGAAGAGGGGCAGGTGTACTCCTCAAGAAGAGGGGCAGGTGTACTCCTCAAGAAGAGGGGCAGGTGTACTCCTCAAGAAGAGGGGCAGGTGTACTCCTCAAGAAGAGGGGCAGGTGTACTCCTCAAGAAGAGGGGCAGTTGTACTCCTCAAGAAGAGGGGCAGGTGTACTCCTCAAGAAGAGGGGCAGGTGTACTCCTCAAGAAGAGGGGCAGTTGTACTCCTCAAGAAGAGGGGCAGGTGTACTCCTCAAGAAGAGGGGCAGGTGTACTCCTCAAGAAGAGGGGCAGTTGTACTCCTCAAGAAGAGGGGCAGGTGTACTCCTCAAGAAGAGGGGCAGTGAGGGTGAAGTACGTTGCCCAAGGAAGCAACTCTAGGATCTGCAGCCACTTCTGCTACCTTTAGCCACAGGCCAGCCCTCTAACCACCAGAATGAACACAAAGTGAGGGTGAGGGAAGCTTGACATTTCACTGACCTTTGTACTTTGTCACCATCTTCATCCAGGAAGCCGGGTCCACTTTCATCAGGGAGTAGGGAATAAATATCACATGCATCCCATTAAACACACTCTGGAAAAAAAAAGGTGGGGGGCCAGTATTGATTAAAATGATTGATTAACTGCGTGTCAACAAATACTTCAAGTGAGACAAAAGCACTTCAATAAGAATGTAAATATTTCAAGTCAACATACACATTTTTTTGTACTTGTAATTATGAGCACAACACAAACCTAACTCATAATCAATTCCTTTTTGCTGAAATATGACACTATGTGCATAATTTTCAATCAAGGCATGAAGATCACTACTTAGTTCCCTTACATTCAACCTACTCCTCTATTTTCAGTATACAATAATGCTGTGAAGCTCTCACAAAATCACTTTCACCACTTGCAGAGCTAACATGACTGCTTCACTAATTTTCTTGTAAATCACAGTGTAAAAACAAATTTGAATGAGCTACATTTAACTGTCTTTCCCTTCCCACACACTCTCCAGAAAGTAGACAGTACAATTATCCCTAAATCATTTCCATCTAAGGTGCAGCACACTTATTAGGGGTGTGTGTGCGTGTGTGTGTGTGTGTGTGTGTGTGTTATCAAAATGACATAGTAACGCCTGTTGAAAACTGCACTTACAAAGAGCAATGAACTGTCTAAAAACAGTAGCTTCAGTCACTCCCAGAGGTTTTGTAAATCTTTTACCCTGCAGGGTTTTATCTCTGTATTGGAATTGAGTACAGGCAGCAAAGCAGGGGGATGGATGGATGGAGTGTTATGGCCCAGCAGCCTTTGTAGGCTGTGTATGGTGCCAAAAAAACAAATCACTAGAATAGCTCCAAACCAGTGCACATCAAGTCATGATGTCCCTATCTATTCACCTCTTATGAACGGTGTAGGGAGACATAGTGGGTCTATTCTTGTGACCCCTAACCAGCGCACATCAAGTCATGATGTCCCTATCTATTCACCTCTTATGAACGGTGTAGGGAGACATAGTGGGTCTATTCTTGTGACCCCTAACCAGCGCACATCAAGTCATGATGTCCCTATCTATTCACCTCTTATGAACGGTGTAGGGAGACATAGTGGGTCTATTCTTGTGACCCCTAACCAGCGCACATCAAGTCATGATGTCCCTATCTATTCACCTCTTATGAACGGTGTAGGGAGACATAGTGGGTCTATTCTTGTGACCCCTAACCAGCGCACATCAAGTCATGATGTCCCTATCTATTCACCTCTTATGAACGGTGTAGGGAGACATAGTGGGTCTATTCTTGTGACCCCAAACTCACAGGGGGAACAGCAAGAGGAAAGCTGCACTGACATCCAGTTTTTTTCCTATCGCTGGCAGTTTCAACTGTGCATTTGCTCTGAGTACACGCAGCTCAGTAAGAGGAAGGCTGTACTTACACAATAGTCTCTGTCCCTACCTATTGTACTTTAAATACTCTCCATCTCTGGCAGAGTTTCAACTTTGTATTGGAACAGAGTACACTCAGCACAGTGACAAAAAGCTGTTCTTATACAATTATCTCTGTCCCTGCCTAAAGTTCTGTAATCACCTCCCATTTCTGGCAGGATTTCAACTCTGCATTTTGACTGAGTACATTCAGCTCAGTAAGAGGAAGGCTGTACTTACACAATAGTCTCTGTCCCTGTCTAAGTCCTGTAATTACTTTCCATCTCTGGCAGAGTTTCAACTCTGCATTTTGACTGAGTACACAGAAAGCTCAATAAGAGGAAGGTTGTACTTACACAGAGTATACCATGCCACAGTCCCACTTCCCGCTTGAAGTCCAGCACACACACCATGATCTCGCCTGCAAACAATTCAGCCAGGGTCACTTTGACACCTCATAGTTTTGTCATGAAGGAGGGAGGCAATAGGGAAAAAAGTAGACACAATATTTGACCCTTAGAAAATACTGACCATCATCAATGCAAGTCAATACACTAGAATACAACACAGTAATAGTCTATTCATATGAAGTAGGAAAGAGGAATGGAAAGAGGAACAGGTGCAATTTAAACGTACACATGCACATGACTTGTATGACACAGGTTGAAGCCAGGCTAAATGTGAGACACATTGCAGATGTGCAAAGGCAAACACATAGCTTTAGAGACTGAGAGACAGGTATATATGTGGGGGGAGAGAGAGAGGGACAGCTGAATGGACAGTCGTGCAGATAACTAGATAGGAAGGTGGACGGACGGAAAATTGGATGGTGTCAGACAGTAAGAGACAGACAAGCAGGCAGACTGTTAGACTGACACACACAGACACACAGAAACAGAGACAGATGGGTAAGAGAACCAAGAGATATGCATGTAATTGTAAAACATCACTTCAACAAAGCAGCAAAGCAGAAACAAACAGAAATGCCATCCAGAGGGCTGACGTATGACCTGGGGGAAGGCAACCCACCCTCTGTGTAGTTGCAGGCCACAGTCAGAGTGCGGCAGTGGGACAGCAGCGTGTTTCTGGTCACCGTCACCCCCACTGTGCTGCCGTCCTTGTTCAGGGAGTACTGGAACACAGAAACAAGAGAGTCAAGCCAATGTGACAGACACTGGAACACAGAAACAAGGGAGTCAAGCCAATGTGACAGTCACTGGAACACAGAAACAAGGGAGTCAAGCCAATGTGACAGACACTGGAACACAGAATTGTTGAGAGAGAGAGAGAGAGAGAGAGAGAGAGAGAGAGAGAGAGGGAGACAGACAGACAGACAGACAGACAGACAGACAGACAGACAGAGAGAGAGAGAGAGACAGAGAGACAGAGAGAGACAGAGATAGTTGAGATAGAGAAAGACATACCAGATATATATATATATATATATATTATATATATATTAGAGAGAGAGTGAGGAGAGAGAGAGAGGAGAGAGAAGAGAGAGATAGAGAGAGAGAGGAGAGAGAGATAGAGAGGAAAGAGAGAGTGAGACAGACAGACAGACAGAACAGACAGACATACCCAGACAGACCAGACAGACAGACAGACAGACAGACAGACAGACAGAGAGAGAGAGAGAGAGAGAAGAGAGAGAGAGAGACAGAGGCGAGAGAGAGACAGACAGACGACAGACCAGATCAGAGAGAGAGAGAGACAGAGATACAGAGAGAGAGAGACAGAGACAGAGAGACACAGAGAGAGAGAGAGAGAGAGAGAGACAGAGAGACAGACAGAGAGAGACAGAGATAGTGAGATAGTGAGATAGAGAGAGACAGAGAGAGACAGACAGAGACCCAGGAGAGAGAGAGAGAGAGAGAGAGAGAGAGAGAGAGACAGAGAGAGAGAATGAGAGATAGAGAGAGTACAGTAGAGAGTAGAGGAGAGGGGAGAGAGAGACAGAAAGAGCAGAGACAGTAGAGAGAGAGTTATGAGAGAGGAGAGAGAGAGAGAGGAGAGAGAGAGAGAGGAGAGACAGAGAGGAGAGAGAGAGAGAGAGAGAGAATAGAGAGATAGAGAGAGAGAGAGGACAATGAGAGAGAAAGAGAAGACGAGGAGGAGAGCGAGAGAGAGAAACAGAGACGGAAGAGAGAGAGAGAGAGAGAAGAGACAGAGACGAAAGAGAGAGACAGAGATACAGAGAGAGAGTCGAGATGCTCCAGATAAGCGAGATCGTAGAGCTCAGGTGCAGCACCTCGAGAGAGGATCGAGAGAGACAGAGACTCTCGTTGGGTCTGGCAGTGTTGCTCGTGCCAAGTTCCACATGTCCATGATGCAGACTGATGCTATCCAGCCTATTCCAGATGCTATCGCCAAAGAACGAAGCCACAGCATGAGCAAGCAGCCTCCCCGTCGATGGTAGTGCAGGGATGTCCTCACTTCACTATTCGAGGCGGTGGCTGCCAGTCTCTAGAGGGCTTGTGCAGATTCTCCGTGACAAACCAGTTCAGTTTGGGCCAGCCTGGGCAGCACACAAATGCCCAATGGCCATGTGATGTTTTGCCATGTAACATGATTCGAACATGCCACGGCATGATGTGGTGAACAAATGTAACGTGATGAAATAGCATGATTGACATGATAAGACATTAACTGACAAGATGTGCATGATGCAATAGCACAGATCAGGTGTGGCGAGAAGTGATGTATGTATCACTAACTGTATGTATCAATAC
>JAWQFJ010002170.1:204139-217478 GCA_034096865.1 Theodoxus fluviatilis | reverse complement strand
GAGGGAGGGGGTGGTTCAGGGGGCGGGGAGAAGAAGGTACCGTAGTCCCCCATAAGGGGACACAAGCAAAAGCATAAGCAGCCCACCCACCAAACCGCTAGGATGTATTGCTGACGGCCCACCCCCTTCGCCCCCCTTTTCGGCTCACCTCGTTAGCCACATGGGACAACAGCCCGCTTAATCTTTCCTACACTCACAAGAAACGGGAATCGAACACAAAATCCGTGAGGGGTGGTGGAAAGTTGAATGGGATGGTAACTGGGGAGAGCTGGCACTGCGGGGAAGTCCGAAGCTCAGAGTTCTTCGGCTTGACATCTGCACTGACCTTTGTACTTGTCACCCAGTCTGCAAGCCAGGATGTCTAGCGGGTCTCTCCCACTTTGTCTCAATCAGGGAGAGTAGGGAAAAAGGAAATAAAAATAATTATCCCATGCAAACTCTCCCATTTTCGTAGGGGAATTTCTTGCTTGTCTTTTTTGTAAACACACTCTGGGAAAAAAAAACAAAAAAAAAAAAAAAAAAAAAAAAAAAAATAAAAAAAAAAAAAAAAAAAAAAAAAAAAAAAAAAAAAAAAAAAAAAAAAAAAAAAAAAAAAAAAAAAAAAAAAAAAAAAAAAAAAAAAAAAAAAAAAAAGGGGTAGGCAGTTCGGGGGCCAGTCAGGTCATGATTATTGGATTTAGTTTAAAAAATGATTGCATTTTAACAACTTCGCGGTTCCCGTCCGTAAGACAGGAGTTGTCACACAAAATACTTTTCAAGTGGAGTGTGTTGAGACCAAAAAAGATAAAGTAAAAAGAATAAAAAAAAAAACCAAAATAAGAAAGCAACCGCAATAAGGAAGAATTTTGGATTGGTTAAAGTTGATTTCAAGTCAAACTAGTGACAATTGTTTTTTTGTCTGTACTGGTTAATCATTGAGCGACAAACACCAACCCTAACTACTGATATAATATCAATTCCTTGTTGCGGATGAATTGAAATCAATATGAACCACTATGTGCATAATTTTCAATCACAGGCGATGAAGATCATAACATTTTTTAGTTCCCTTACATTCAACCTATCCTCGATTTCTGCAGTGTTTGTTTAAACCATAATGCTGTGAAGTGAAAATTGTGTTGAAGTTTGGCGCGTGTGTTCGGTCTTGAGGTCGGGTGGATATTAGCCTCACAATAAGCACTCTTTCAACCACTGTGCAGGATGCTAACATGACCCCTGCCGCTTCATAATTTCTTGTTGTACATAACAGTTGTAAAATTGGTATTAACCTGATGTCAGTGTAAAAATATTAAAAAAAAAAAAATTGTATATAAAAAACACTTATGGTTAAAAAAACAAAATTTGATATATGAGCTGACGCACGCTACATTTAACTGTCCTTTCCCTTCCCACACACTCTCCGAAAGTATACAGTTCACAATTATCCCTAAATAATTTCCATCTAAGTGTGCCACAGCACACTATTAGGTGCGTGATCGTATAGTTGCTGTTGTGCACCAACATTATGGGCTGTCCCTGGCTAGTAGTTTGTCTCTTATTTACGTGTATGTTCTCTTACCTAAACCCTAATGGTGTGTGGCGTGTGGTCCCTCTGTGGGGTGGTGTTGTTATCAAAATGACAGTAAGTAAGCTTCCGTTACTGTTGCAATGCCGCCACTTCGGTTGAAAACCGACTACAAAAGACGCAATGAATCTGTCCTAAATAAAAAAAACTAAAAAAAAACAGTTAGGCTTCTGTCACTCCAGAAAGAGGTTTTGTAAATCTTCTACCATCGCAGGGTTAAGGTTTTATTCCTCTGTACTGGAATTGAGAGTACAGGGCAGCCAAGCAGGGAGGGATGGACACTGGAATGGATGGGGAGGTGATCTAGTAAGAATGTGATGGATGTCGTTGTACAGATGTGTTCGTGAGCAAAACGAAAAGGTGTATCGTTTGGAGTTGTGAAGTGTTATCTGAGTGTTTCAAATATGGCCTGCACCGCCTCCCCACCCAGGCACGCCTTCGGTGGCGGAGTATGTTGCAAAAAAAACAAATCATTCTAGAAATAATAGCGCCAAACTCAGTGGCACATCAAGCCATGATGTCCCCCATATTCACCTCTATGAACGGTGTAAAGGGCAGGAATAGTGTGAAGGTCTATTCTTTTGACCACTAAACCAGACGCAAATCAAGTATGATGATTGTGTCCCTATCTATTAACTGCTTTTTACTAACGGTGTTCTGTAGGGAGAGACATAGTGGGTCTCTATTCTGTGACCCCGTGTGACCCCCCTAACCCAGCGCACACATCAAGTCATGGTGTCATCCTCCATCTATGCACCTCTTCTTACTGACCGTTAGCTTGTTTGTAGGGAGACATAGTGGGGCTAATATGCTTGTGACCCCTCCTACCACAGCGGACATCAAGTGTCACAGGATGTCCCTATATTATTCACCTCTTCAGATGAACGGTGAGGGAGACAGAGAATAGGGGTCTAGATTTGTGACCACTAACCAGCGCACATAAGCGCCACATCAACAGTCATGGAGGTCCCTAATCTATTACCGTATGAAAAAGGTTAGCGATTGAACGGTTTGTAATTGTAAGGGGACAGAGTGGGGTCTTACTCTTGTGACCCCAAACTCACTCAGGAAGGGAACAGCAAGAGGAAGCTGGTCTGCACTGCACATTCAGGTTTGTTTTTCTTTTTTTTACTATCGCTGGCTCAGTTTCAACTGTGGCATTGCTCTGATCACGCAGCTCAGTAAGAGGAAGGCTGTACTCACACAAGAGTCCTGTCCCAACCATGTACTTTAAATACCATCCATCTCGGCCAGAGTCCAACTTTGTATTGGAACAAGAGTACAGTCTCAGCACAGTGACCGAACAAAAAGAGCTTGCTTCTTTATACCCCCAATTATCTCCTGTCCCTCCTGCCCTTAAAAGCTTCTGGAAACTCACCTCCCATTTCTGGAGCCGAGGATTTTTCAACTACTGCATTTTGATTTCACATGAAGGACATTCTCAGGCTCAGTAATGCATGGAAGGCTGCCTACGTACTACAATAGGTCTCTGTCCCCTGTCTAAAGTCCCTGCTAATTACTTTGCCATCCTCTAAGTGCAGAAGGGTTGACAACTCCTGCATTGTTGTAGATGCTGCAGTACACACAAAAAGACTCAATAAGAGGATAGGGTATGATAGCTACTTACACTTCAGAGTATACCATGGCACAGTCACCCACCAGTTCCACACTTTTCCTTCGCTTCGAAAGTCCAGCCACACACACCATGATCTCGCTACTGCAAAACAAATTCAGCCGAGGGTCACTTTGTACACGCTCATTAGTTTTCGTCTGATAGGTAGGAGGTGGGCGAGCGCAATTAGGGAAAAAGAAGTGTAGACACAATTATGTTGACCTCTTAGAAAATACTGAAGCACCATTCGTATTCAATGCCAAAGTACAATACACTAGAGATAGCAACACCAGTATTATCAGTCTTATTCATATAGAAGAGTAGGAAAGAGGAAATGGAAAGAGGAACAGGTGACATTTAAAGATACACCATGCACACAGGATTGTATGACACAGGTTGAAGCCAGGCTAAATTGTGAGACAACATGCAGATGTGCAAAGGCCAAACACAGAGCTTTAGAGACTGAGAGACAATGGTATATTGTGGGGGGAGAAGAGAGACGGAGGGACAGCAGCCTGACATGGACAGTCGTGGCAGATAACTAGATAGGAAGGTGGTGATCGGACGGAAAAATTGGATGGTGTCAGACAGTAAGAGACAGACCAAGCAGCAGACTGTTAGACCGTGACACACACAGACACACAGAAACAGAAACAGATGGGTAAGAGAACCAAGAGATATGCATGTAATTGTAAAACATCACTTCAACAAAGCAGCAAAGCAGAAACAAACAGAAATGCCATCCAGAGGGCTGACGTATGACCTGGGGGAAGGCAACCCACCCTCTGTGTAGTTGCAGGCCACAGTCAGAGTAGCGGCAGTGGGGACAGCATGCGTGTTCTGGTCACCGTCACCCCACAACTGTGCTGCCGTCTTGTTCAGGGAGTACTGGAACACAGAAACAAGGGAGTCAAGCCAATGTGACAGACACTGGAACACAGAAACAAGGGACTCAAGCCAATGTGACGGTCACTGGAACACAGAAACAAGAGAGTCAAGCCAATGTGACAGACACTGGAACACAGAATTGTTGAGAGAGAGAGAGAGAGAGAGAGAGAGAGAGAGAGAGAGAGAGAGAGAGAGGGAGACAGACAGACAGACAGACAGACAGACAGGACAGACAGACAGAGAGAGAGAGCAGAGACAGAGAGACAGAGAGAGACAGAGAGAGGAGATAGAGAAAGAGCAGAGACAGAAGAGAGATAGAGACAGAGACAGAGAGAATGATAGAGAGAGAGAAGAGAGAGAGAGAGAGAGAGACAGAGAGAGAGAGAGACGAGAGAGAGCAGAGAGAGAGACAGACAGAGGACGAGAGAGAGAGCAGGACACAGAGAGAGAGAGAGAGAGAGACAGAGCAGAGAGACAGAAGACAGAGCAGACAGAGACAGAAGACAGAGACAGAGAAGAGACAGAGACGAGACAGAGAGAGAGAGAGAGAGAGAGACGAGGAGAGAGAGAAGAGAGAGAGAGAGAGAGAGAGACAGAAGACAGAGACAGAGAGAGAGAGAGAGAGAGAGAGACAGAGAGAGAGAGACAGAGACAGAGAGAGACAGAGAGAGAGAGAGAGAGAGAGAGAGAGACAGAGAGAGAGACAGAGAGAGACAGAGAGAGAGAGAGAGAGAGAGAGAGAGAGACAGAGAGAGAGAGACAGAGAGAGAGACAGAGAGAGAGAGAGAGAGAGAGACAGAGAGAGAGAGAGAGAGAGAGACAGAGAGAGAGAGAGAGAGAGAGAGAGAGAGAGAGAGAGAGAGAGACAGAGAGAGAGAGAGAGAGACAGAGACTATAGGGTGTCTGGCAGTGTTGCTGTGCCACCATGTCCATGATGCAACTATCTATCAAGCCTATTCCAGATGCTATCCCAAAGAAGCAAGCACACAGCATGACAAGCAGCTCACCTCGATGTAGGCAGGGATGTCCTCACTCATGCGAGGCGGTGGCTGCCAGTCTCTAGAGGGCTTGTGCAGATTCTCCGTGACAAACCAGTTCAGTTTGGGCCAGCCTGGGCAGCACACAAATGCAAATGGCCATGTGATGTTTTGCCATGTAACATGATTCAACATGACAAGGCATGATGTGGTGAGACAAGATGTAACGTGATGAGATATGACATGATGTGACATGAGAAGACATTAAATGACAAGATGTGGCATGATGCAATGGCACAGAATCAGTTGTGGCGAGAAGTGATGTATGTAGCAATAACTGTATGTAGCAATAACTGTATGCAGCAATAACTGTATGTATCAATAACTATTTAAACTGCATGATTACTGAGGGCATTAGGCATTCTAAAGACATACACACACGTGCATTTGCATGCAAGCAGTCTGTCCATCCGTCCCTCCCTCCAGTCCGTCCGTCCCTCCCTCCGTCCCTCTCTCTCTCACCTCTGAAGGTGATGACCTCCCCACTGTTGGACTTGGGCAGGCCCTTGTAACACGTTTCTGAGGTGAGTGCCCACTGGATGTTCAGGCTGCCCATCAGGAAACCCACGCCCTGGCCTCCTGCGTCCTGCAACACACGCAGTACACATATGTTACACATTTGTGCATCATAAAGCTGTACAGGGAAGGCACAAGACTTTGGGTAACCAGGTCTATGGTAAGTTAACAGCAACAGATAAATGCATCAACTGACCTTCAGTGCAAGGTGTGATGTCAGATTGCAGTAATGATGATGACAATCATGATGACAAGAACAATAACAACAACCACAATGAAAATAATGAAAATGATGGTGGTGGTGATGATGATGATGATGATGATGATGATGATGATGATGATGATATTGACAGACGAAATGTGGATAATTGGGCCATGTCAGTTACACAAGAGGTGGAAAATTAGGGTACTCAGCTGATTAAATTGAGAATGAGAATTCAAACCACGGAAATCAGCAGTATACAAAAGTACAACAATATAACCGGAAATGATTATTCATAATGGAAGCAAAGGAACACATAATGGAAGGACAACATGCTCCAACTAGTAAGATATTGTCGGAGGGAAAGCATAAAATAGGAAAAAAGAAGGAGCAAACAGAATAGGATGGGAAGAATCCATTGCAAATCAAAGTGAAAAGCAAACTGACATCACCACATGAACTCTATGAATGGTATGGACAGAGGAGACATGAAAAGAACAGCTGACATTTCCTCTTCTCCTCTTCATCCAACCAGTTACAGGGAACAAGTTGTATCAAGCAGAATGCCCGCCCTGAGCAAGCCGACAAGCAAACTTCGACCCTCAGGCATAGCGGTTTCCAGAAGAGCGATTGAAGCACCATGGCCACATGCAGTCATCTGCAAGCTTGTAAAAATAGCTTCCATATCCATGCAGAATGTCTGCAAGCTTAACAAATTAGGTTCCACACCCATGCAGAACATCGGCAAGATTAGCTTCCACAGCACCCGATGAGGCAAGAGCTGCAGATTGGAAAAGCAATAGAAGTGTCCATGTATATAACTCGACACCAGGTTTCCATGAGTACACACATGACTGCAGATCTCATGAAAGGGAAGGCAGACTGGGTTCCTCAAAGTTCACTGACCTCTCACTCAGACCAAACAAACGCAAAAGCAATTCGAACACCATTGCGATAGAAATGGTGATAATCAGATTAGGAACCAATAGCAAACTTCCACAACAACGAACATACAAGAACACTATGTGCATGCTAAACAAGGAATCTGTATTTATTATGCTCCAGAATTTCAAGGCTGAAGAAAAATACTTTTGACAAGCAAGACAGTGCTGCGCAAATATGTGCATTCAAAATTGGAAGAATAATCCTAAGCAGCCACACAATCCATGGGCACAGACAGTCATGCAAATTGCTGCAAGGAGTAATGTGAATTATACAAAGTCTTTTCCTCAGAGTTGGCATAGATGAGAAAACAAAATTATAGACATTTATTTTTTTAATATTGTTTACAAAAATTTTGCCAAAAACTGTCTTTCATGCAAAGCTGTTTACTTCTAAGACCGCTTGAAATGTTGAGATTTTTCAAAACGTGCACATGATAAAAGCTTGTGCATAAGGAAAGAAAACCCAGAAGATCTGTGAGTGAGGAGGACAGCACTACATCAAGAGGTGAAATCTACTGCCAGCACACTGCTACACACATTGCATGCCCCCGCTGCTTTTGCCATGGTCTTTACGACGCACAACAAAAACAAAGAGAACAACAAACCACACAAGCTGCTCTCCACTAGCAAGCATGCAGTGCACAGTCGAGTCAAACAGGCAATGCTCCAAACAACCAATCAAAATCTCTCAACGTGAACTTCAGTCAAATCCACTTTAAAAAACAAACAAACAAACAAGCAAACAAACATGCAACTTGCACAGCAGATATTTTCACACAGATATTAGTTATCTCATGTTTGTTTATGATTATAGACTATATATTAACAATTACAGTCATGCACGACAGTTGCATTTAGCATGTCAAAAAAGAACACTTACAAATTCGTGCAAACAAATGCCAACGCCAAATCAATCCAACAAAACAGAAATCTTCACTCCAAATCAAAGTGCAATCAATCAATCTGTCAATCAGTCAATGACTGTTTCATCAGCTGACTGTCAAACTTCACCCCAAAAGTGGACATCTCTAGGCATCTCGGTCACTTTCAATTCAAGCCATGGAGAGATCTACCAACAGTTGAAGAGAACTTACATTCCTTGGGGAATTCTCTCTTACAGAGTGTGCAACATCCTGTTGGAATCCGAAAGAAAAACAATAATCTTGGAGTGAGGAATGAGGCACTCAAACCACGTGAACATGAAAGCACTGGGTAGTGATTTCAAAGAGAAGTGAAAACTTATGCTTTGGAGAGAAGGGTGCATAAAACATCTGAGAAAATAATGGGATGTCATGATGATGACCAAAATAATGGACAGATCATACGTTTTGTTTAGGTTGGGTTTGAAATGGTCACAACAAACTCATTAATAAAAATGGGTAATGTTTTTCTGTGTTATTAACTTTCAACCACTACATCTATGATGTGTGTCCTTTCATAGGCAGTTCTAGTTCTTCTACACTGATCTATCAAGTGTAACACAATGGTTAGAGGTGCTCAATGTCCCCCTCGTCACCTGGAACCCCTGGCTGAGCAGCTTTCAGGGTCTCATCCAGTAGCTCAGCCAGGGGTGGCCCCCAGAAGCCACAACTACAAGGATGCTCTCATTCAATCACTCGTATAGCAATTGTTTCATGAACAAAGAATGGGACACATCACTTCGTGACAGTCTGTACAACCCTCTCAGCTCTTTACAACACACAGCTGGTGTCATGCGTAACTGTATTTGTGTCTGTACAACTTTCTCCTTTTTGACATCAAATTCAACTATGACAAGGATTTTCTACACTCTGTTGCCGCCTTTCTTGGACAAGGACTTCTCTTGAATATCGAATCACTGCTTCTTCCATTCTTGGGAGTCTGCACCACATGAACACAGGGTGACCACATAAGAAAAGGAACGGCTACACATATCACAGACAACATCCACAGCACAGCCAACGGTCACAAGACAGAGTGCAGTCATGCACACACTGCAGCTATGTGGCGGCACATGCAGTCATGCACACACTGCAGCTATGTGGCAGCACATGCAGTCATGCACAGCGCTGACCTCTCTGCTGAGAACTCCCATGCTGACAACGAGATTGTGAGCGCTCTGTTCCTGAACTTTTCCCAGTTTATTCTCGGTAGGATTTTGGTTTTGGGCTTGGTATTCACATCTCCTGTTGGTCCTTGCAAACCAGGGTGTGCTGACACACTCTTCCCATCCCCAAACCCTTCCCCAGCTTTCCTGCTGTGACAGTTAATACAACCCAGTTAGTAGAGGTTACTTATCCCAGATATTTTTGCATATTCAGTGACTCTTGTTCTGGAATGCTAACTCTAAGAATTATATGGAAAAGTCTTTGATCTTTTTGCATCCTGCTGAAGGACAGCACTTCCCTAAACCTGCACAAGAAACGACCAGCAGAGAGATGAATGAATGGAGCTTAAGGGCCTATCAGCCTTGTAGGCTATATAGGGTCATCGACCGATGGAACTTAACATCATGGAGTAAACCTGTAGGTTTTTGTCCAAGTTCTAGTATGGTTCCGTTTTCTGCATATCACTGTGGCAGTTGATGATGCAACAGCATCCCTATAATGCTTTTCATGTTAACTTTATTTCTTCATCATAACTAAAATTCTCAGCCTTTCAATGGCACTCTAGTCTAATCAGAAATCCCACTGAATTATTGAGTTTCAAATCTCACTTCTTGCTGCAACTGCAGCAACATGGGAGAAAGGGACTATGGCTTTTTGTGTGAATGCCTGGAAACAGGGGTCAGTGCCAACACTTATTCCTCCAAGCACAACATTAGACAGCCAAGTGGAGAATGGCACACAACTGGGGACAACTCAAGCAAAGCTTTCCCCAAAATCCCAGCAACAAGACCCTCCAATATAAAAAAGGGTTAGTTTCAAAATGGAAATCACCTTTGCAACTCTCAAATTAAAAGCACAAGAAACATCAAAGTACTTATTAAACAATGCAAATAATCACTCCATTCTCTCTCTGATCAAGTATATGTCAAGGACTGAAGGTTACCTACACTGCTGGTCAGCTAGTTTGGCACTGGTCAAAGTGGGTGTCAAAAGAACATGAGTAACTTTGATTTGGGTTTTTCAAAAATGCATGCAGACGTTTACCTTGCAGAAAGTGGGTCATACCATTACTGACCTACAGAATGGACTGCTGGACAGAGTTTTTCACCATAGCACTGTTGGTGCAGGTTACAGGAAGGGTACAACAAGCAGGCCTAAGAGACAAGAATGAGAGGTGGAGAGTGGGCGTGCTGCAGAATCTGAATGGAGAACTCAGGCAGAGAAGTGTGGTGTGGATGCTGCAGGAATTGAGTTTGGGTGGATGTGTAGGTGGATAAATGCATGGGTGGATGGGTGGGTGGGTGGATGCGTGGGTGGGTGGGTGACTCAAACGGAGAGGTCCCAGGAACTGGAGCAGGGAAGACCTACCCTCTTGGTGAGTGGCACCTCCACTGGGACGGCCACCACGCCAGCCATGATGCAGCCATACAGGGCGCAGATGAAGCCAATGGGGTCATTGTTGGGGAACACCAGTGCCACCTGTAATTGCAGAACACACCACAAGCTAGAGAGCACTAATAGAGCACAAACCTCCGTCAAGGCAGGTGTTGTATGGACATGCTAGAGAGCACAAACCTCCGTCAAGGCAGGTGTTGTATGAACATGCTAGAGCACTCGGGAGCGCAAACCTCCGCCAAGGCAGGTGTTGTATGAACATGCTAGAGAGCACTCAGAGAGCACAAACCTCCGTCAAGGCAGGTGTTGTATGAACATGCTAGAGAGCACTCAGAGAGCACAAACCTCCGTCAAGGCAGGTGTTGTATGAACATGCTAGACAGCACTCAGAGAGCGCAAACCTCCGTCAAGGCAGGTGTTGTATGAACATGCTAGAGAGCACTCAGAGAGCACAAACCTCCGTCAAGGCAGGTGTTGTATGAACATGCTAGAGAGCACAAACCTCCGTCAAGGCAGGTGTTGTATGAACATGCTAGAGAGCACTCAGAGAGCACAAACCTCCGTCAAGGCAGGTGTTGTATGAACATGCTAGAGAGCACTCGGGAGCGCAAACCTCCGTCAAGGCAGGTGTTGTATGAACATGCTAGAGAGCACAAACCTCCGTCAAGGCAGGTGTTGTATGAACATGCTAGAGAGCACAAACCTCCGTCAAGGCAGGTGTTGTATGAACATGCTAGAGAGCACAAACCTCCGTCAAGGCAGGTGTTGTATGAACATGCTAGAGAGCACAAACCTCCGTCAAGGCAGGTGTTGTATGAACATGCTAGAGAGCACTCGGGAGCACAAACCTCCGTCAAGGCAGGTGTTGTATGAACATGCTAGAGAGCACTCGGGAGCACAAACCTCCGTCAAGGCAGGTGTTGTATGAACATGCTAGAGAGCACTCGGGAGCACAAACCTCCGTCAAGGCAGGTGTTGTATGGACATGCTAGAGAGCACAAACCTCCGTCAAGGCAGGTGTTGTATGAACATGCTAGAGAGCACTCGGGAGCGCAAACCTCCATCAAGGCAGGTGTTGTATGAACATGCTAGAGAGCAGTCAGAGAGCACAAACCTCCGTCAAGGCAGGTGTTGTATGAACATGCTAGAGAGCACTCGGGAGTGCAAACCTCCGTCAAGGCAGGTGTTGTATGAACATGCTAGAGAGCACTCGGGAGCACAAACCTCCGTCAAGGCAGGTGTTGTATGGACATGCTAGAGAGCACAAACCTCCGTCAAGGCAGGTGTTGTATGAACATGCTAGAGAGCACTCGGGAGCGCAAACCTCCGCCAAGGCAGGTGTTGTATGGACATGCTAGAGAGCACTCAGAGAGCACAAACCTCCGTCAAGGCAGCCACAGCAGTGGAGGTATCACAGTGCCTCCTCCACGGCCTGTATAATTCAGGCAGCAAGTTCTGCTAGCCAGGCCCGACTCAAAGTTTAGTTCAATTTAGTGCCTGCTAGCAGTCTCAGAGTGTGGAACGCAGCATGCACCGGCTTGCTGCACATGCTAGCCTACACCAATAAAGTTTCTACTTATGGTAGTAATTCCATAACTAGACAACAGATAACCTCCAAACATTCATAGAAAGTTCCTTGGGTGAAACGCTGACCCTGCACCAAATTTCATCAGAATCCGTTTTGAACTTTTGGAGTTATTTTGCTGAATAATGAATGACTTAACAAGATGACTGACACTGGTGGAGGTAATTAATAGGAGGGCCAGATGATCTAGGGGGTCAAGGGGTTTGACGAGGGTAAACGAGACAATGCATAAGACAATTACCATTACCATGGACAAAAGAAATGAAACTGGCGTACCTGAAATCAACATACAGCAAATGTTGTTGTTGTTCCCCTTTCTGATTCTAACCCTTAACTCAAGCCTTGAAGGCAGAACTAATATGTTGGGCAATAACATTAAGCAGTGGATGATTAATTTCCAAATGGAGCCATTTCTCTACCTTCACATCATTTTGTGTGCAGCCAGCTCCTAAACACACACACTTTTCACATCCTAATTTCATGTGCACCATAAATTCATCATACATGCCATGCATTAACTAACGCCATTTTTTTCCATAATGTCGTACTTTGACACTTCATCATCCCAACAAGCGATGCAGACTGCAGATGTTCAAGCCTGACCTGCAGACATCTGTCTGAGACTGGTGCCACGAGTGGGAGACTGCCGACTTACCCTGTCTCCAGGCTTGACGCCTCCTTCCCCCTTCTGTCCCACCTTGTGCAGCAGGCTGTAGGCAATTTTCTGTGTCTTGCTCAGTAGCTTCCCTGTCAGGCAAGGACAAAGTAGCTTCAGAGACCAATGTTACAGACAGAAAAAAAAGAAGAAAAAGTTTAGGATTTTCAATCTCAGTGATGATATAATGGTGTCAGTGATGAAGGGCTTTTCCTACCCATGTTTCCTTTGTGGATTGCAGGCATCATCTGTCTGTCCATCCATCAATCCATCCTTCTGTCCATCTCTTTGTGTGCCTGTTCATCCATCCATCCATCCTTCTGTCCATCTCTTTGTGTGTCTGTCCATCCATCCATCCATCCATCCTTCTGTCCATCTCTTTGTGTGCCTGTCCATCCATCCATCCATCCTTCTGTCCATCTCTTTGTGTGCCTGTTCATCCATCCATCTGCTGTTTCTCTATGTCCATCAATCCATCTGTCTGTCCATCCATCAATCCATCCTTCTGTCCATCTCTTTGTGTGCCTGTTCATCCATCCATCCATCCATCCATCCATCCTTCTGTCCATCTCTTTGTGTGCCTGTTCATCCATCCATCCATCCTTCTGTCCATCTCTTTGTGTGTCTGTTCATCCATCCATCCATCCATCCTTCTGTCCATCTCTTTGTGTGCCTGTTCATCCATCCATCTGCTGTTTCTCTATGTCCATCAATCCATCTGTCTGTCCATCCATCAATCCATCCTTCTGTCCATCTCTTTGTGTGTCTGTCCATCCATCCATCCATCCATCCATCCTTCTGTCCATCTCTTTGTGTGCCTGTTCATCCATCCATCCATCCTTCTGTCCATCTCT
>JAWQFJ010002170.1:196639-201639 GCA_034096865.1 Theodoxus fluviatilis | reverse complement strand
CACATTGCACAGAGAATATAATGTGAGTGCTGATCTGTGCACAATAATGAAGGTGTGTGTGTGTGTGTATGTGTTTGTGCATGTGTATGTGCGTGTGTATGTGTGTGTGCGTGTGTATGTGTGTGTATGTGTGTGCGCGTGAGCATGCATGTGTGCTTGCGTGCATGTGTGTGTGTGACTGTGTGTGTTTGTGTTTGCGTGTACCTACATTTGTGTGTATCCATTTGTGTGAGAGCAGTCACACATGCAGATTTTCATGCTTGTATGTATGCATGTGTATAAAATGATGTGTTAAGGAGAGGTTTATGCAAAACAGACCCCTTGATAAGCATCTTGCTATTAACCAATATTTAATATTCAATTGAACACTTGCATTTTCCTCATGAATCTACAAGTAAGAATTCTAGGGTATGTGAACAGACTACAGGCCAATGGAAACAGAGACTGGACTTACTTTCTAGAGTGCTTTCCTCATCGTCAATGAAATATTCAGGCAGAGGCCTTCGTTTGGGTCTCTGGAAGAAAAGAAAAAAGTGAGAGAAAATTATTCTAAGAGGTTCTAAGTCACACTCCAAGAAAGCAAATACCAACCAAACATTGAACTGACGGACCATCTGACCAATCAAGCACATCACAATGCACGAAATTCTGTCCTCACATGACTCAGAAACAGTTAACACCATCTGACAAGTACACGAATAAAAATCTCTCTCTCTCTCTCTCTCTCTCTCTCTCTCTCTCTCTCTCTCTCTCTCTCTCTCTCTCTCTCTCTCTCTCAAACACACACAAGAATGCAAGACACACACACACACACACACACACATCCGCACACACACACCAGCATGCAAACACACACACATACACACCAACACATACACACACAAACACATACACACACATACACACACACACACAAACACTCTCTCTCTCAAACACACACACAAACACACACACACACACACATGACAGACAAAAACACACACACACACACACACACACACGTGCACACACACACACACACACACACACACACACACACGCACACACACACACACCACACACAACACACACACACACACACACACACACATGACAGACAAACACTCACTTTGAGGGTGTTCAGGAGCTGCTGGATTTTAGCTGACACTTTCCCATGTGCAGGGGCTGAAACACAAAGCCACGGAGATCAGCCTCCACACCACAGCCATCCAACCAGGAGACACTCCCCTCCAAAGGCGACAGGCGAGCAAGGGAGGCAGATAGGTCAAATGCTGACATTTGTGGATGGAAGCAACCATTTTATTTTGCTCCCCCCAGCCACTAGAAAATGCATGGCATATCAACTCTCATTCAATATTGACCAGAGGATGGCTCACCCATCTGCCAGCTGCTCCGAGGTCAGCTTCTAGGTGTAAAAACAAGTGTGCTTCCACCACTTTGGTATGAGACGGAAATGAAGGATAACTTTCATTGAATCTCTTGTCTTTCATCAATCTAAGTGTGTCAAAGAAGTACTAAATCATTTCATAAAAGTGTCAGATAAATATCTAAGAGAAACACAAAGCTAATAACAGTCTTCATGTATATTAAAGAACTAAAACAAATGCTAAATTTTCTTATACAGAAACAAAATAAAACAAATATTCCCTAGTGAAGATGGTTTGGTCTCAGTGAGCTTCAGTTGCTGTAAAGCAAAAAATATTTTGGGGGTAGGGGTAGAGGGGTGGAGTTAGAATTATAAATACTTTCATTATCACCACTTGCATGGAGAGGGAATAACTTGTCATGCAAAATGATCCTAATTGTGATACCATTATCACTGGTCCTAACAACAACAACAACAACAACAACAACAACAACAACAACAGGAAAATGGACTCCCATGAATACAACATCAGACAAAAAAGAACAAAAACACTTAAACATTCAGAAATCTCCAAGATAATATTATGTAATCAAAAAGTATTTATTTTAGCACTCATCTACGCAAGTGTACACACACACACACACACACACACACACACACACACAAACACACACACACACACACACACCTCCCATTCCAAAGAAAAGCAAACACTTCCTTTGTACTGGTCTCAGCTGGGATGCTCAACTTAGTTGTTTCCTTTACATTGTTCATCACGTAACAGAAGTACAAACTTTACATTGTTCATCACGTGACAGAAGTACAAACTTTACATTGTTCATCACGTGACAGAAGTACAAACTCTATGCAGGCAAGAGAGGGACCAGTCTACATTTGAATTCTGCATAAGGCCACATAGACAAACCTACAAAAAGTATGATCATCCCTGACATGTCCCTCCTCACACACCAAGAAACAACCCAGACAAAAATGAAACAGTTCTAAATACTTGTCTTCCAACCATCTAAACTCTGCAATAACACCATACTTTTTTTTTAACCCTCCAAAAATGACATTAATGAAGAAAGAAAAAAGTCCTTCCACAAACACAAAACAACTTGGATCGAAATGCAAATTTCAAGATCCTTAACTAACCATCTAAATTCTGCAATGATACCATTATTTCATTTTTAAAAGAATGTTTTTCAACTTTCAAAAAGGACAATCATCTCCAAAATGTTCTCCCTCAAACAGCAAGAAACAACCCAGACAGATATGAAACAATTCTAAACACCTGTATTCCTAAAACTATAATTCTGCATTAACACTACAATATTTTAAACAAGAAGGGCAAAGCCCATACGACTCACATGCTTGACCTTGACCTTTATATGACCTTGACCTTCAAGGTCAAGGTCAAACAACTAAACCTAACAATGACATCATACACAAAGAAATGCTTTACACATTTTCCTACCAAAATACATGTGACCTTGACCCAAGGTCAAGGTCATCCAAGGTCATGCAACACAAAGCTGTTAATTCAAGACATAGGAAGCACAATGGTGCTTATTGGCACTTTCTACCATGAGATATAGTCACTTTTAGTGGTTCACTACCCCATTTTGGTCACATTTCATAAGGGTCAAAGTGACCTTGACCTTGATGATATGTAAACAAATGTGTCTCATGATGAAAGTATAACATGTGCCCCACATAATTATTAAGTTTGAAACAGTTATCTTCCATAGTTCAGGGTCAAGGTCACTTCAAAATATGTATACAATCCAACTTTGAAGAGCTCCTGTGACCTTGACCTTGAAGCAAGGTCAACCAAACTGGTATCAAAAGATAGGGCTTGCTTTGACCTATATACCACTTGTAGCTAAGGTCGCCATTCTCAATAACGTGGGAGAAAATTGGGAAAATGTGAAAAATGACTGTTTTTGAGACCACATTTATGGATCCTGTGACCTTGACCTTGAAGCAAGGTCAAGTCACTGTGTATGTTTTTTGAGGCCTTGTCATCATACACCATCATGCCACATTTGGTGTTGATAGACTTAATAGTCTCCGAGAAAAATCCAACGTTTAAGTTTTTTACGCCCGGACGGACGCCCGGACGGACGACACGGCTCAGTACATACTCACTTTTGCTTCGCATGTGAGTCAAAAAACCTTCAAAAATGACATTCATCTCCAGAAAGTCCTTCTTCAAAGATTCTAAACAACTTAGAGAGAGAGAGAGAGAGAGAGAGAGAGAGAGAGAGAGAGAGAGAGAGAGAGAGAGAGAGAGAGAGAGAGAGAGAGAGAGAGAGAGAGAGAGAGAGACAGAGAGAGACAGAGTCAGAGAGACAGAGAGTCAGAGAGAGAGGGAGAGTCAGACAGAGACACAGAGAGAGAGAGAGAGAGAGAGAGAGAGAGAGAGAGAGAGAGACAGAGAGACAGAGAGACAGAGAGACAGAGAGAGAGAGAGAGAGAGAGAGAGAGAGAGAGAGAGAGAGAGAGAGAGAGAACACCACCAGACATTACCTACCAACCATTCAAATTCTGCAATGACATCAGAATTGTTTCCAATTTTAAAAAATGGACATTTCATCTCCATCTCTGGACAGCTACCTACCAACCCTTCAATATCTGCAATAACACCATAACTATTTTTAAAAATTGAAAGGAAAAAAAATCACAATAGGACATTCATCCTCAAAAAGTCCTACCTCACACAAGATGAAACATCTTGGAGAAAGAGAGACAATGTCTGCAGACACCTACCTACCAATAATTCGAATTCTACAATTACAGTTAAAACAAAAACTATTTTATCAATTCCAAATAACGACTTTCATCTCCAAAAGTTCTACCTCACACAACACAAAACAACTATACGGGAGACACACCTCTGTACACCCACCTACCTTACACCTACCTACCTACCTACCTACCCACCCACCCACCTACCTTACACCTACCTACCTACCTACCTACCCACCCACCCACCTACCTTACACCTACCTACCTACCTACCCACCCACCCACCCACCTACCTTACACCTACCTACCTACCTACCCACCCACCCACCCACCTACCTTACACCTACCTACCTACCTACCCACCCACCCACCCACCCCCACCCACCTACCTTACACCTACCGTACACCTATCATACACCCACCGTACACTACTGTTCACCCACCCACCCACCTACCTACCACCCATTTAAATACTGCCACAATACCACAATCATATTTTAAAAATTCACAAATGGATATTCATCTCCAAAACGACCTACCTCACACAACTTGAAACTGCTCAGAAGAGAGAAACAACATCTTCAGACACCTACCTACCATACATTTGAATTCTGCAATCACAATGTAATTTTTTTTTAATTCCTCCCAAAAATGACATTCATCTGAAACATAATTTCTTTCTCACACAACATGAAACCACTCAGAGAGACAGACTCAACATCTCCAGACATCTACCTACCACCCATTTGAATTCTGCAATAACACAATAATTTCACCCCCAAAAAAATCCCCAAAATGACATACATCTCCAAAAAGTCCTACCTCACGCGACATGAAAGCACTTGGAGGGAGAGCAACACCTCCAGACACCCACCTACCTCAC
>JAWQFJ010002170.1:179139-191639 GCA_034096865.1 Theodoxus fluviatilis | reverse complement strand
GGAAAATGGGGGGGTAGAGACTGTGAATCAGGAACAAGGGCAGTGGAGTGGGTGGGATGGAAATGGGAGATTGAGACTGTGAATCAGGAACAAGGGCAGTGGAGTGGGTGGGATGGAAATGGGAGATTGAGACTGTGAATCAGGAACAAGGGCAGTGGAGTGGGGTGGGATGGAAATGGGAGATTGAGACTGTGAATCAGGAACAAGGGGAGTGGAGAGTGGGTGGGATGGAAATGGGAGATTGAGACTGTGAATCAGGAACAAGGGCAGTGGAGTGGGTGGGATGGAAATGGGAGATTGAGACTGTGAATCAGGAACAAGGGCAGTGGAGTGGGTGGGATGGAAATGGGAGATTGAGACTGTGAATCAGGAACAAGGGCAGTGGAGTGGGTGGGATGGAAATGGGAGATTGAGACTGTGAATCAGGAACAAGGGCAGTGGAGTGGGTGGGATGGAAATGGGAGATTGAGACTGTGAATCAGGAACAAGGGCAGTGGAGTGGGTGGGATGGAAATGGGAGATTGAGACTGTGAATCAGGAACAAGGGCAGTGGAGTGGGTGGGATGGAAATGGAGGTAGAGACTGTGAATCAGGAACAAGGGCAGTGGAGTGGGTGGGATGGAAATGGGAGATTGAGACTGTGAATCAGGAACAAGGGCAGTGGAGTGGGTGGGATGGAAATGGGGGTAGAGACTGTGAATCAGGAACAAGGGCAGTGGAGTGGGTGGGATGGAAATGGGAGATTGAGACTGTGAATCAGGAACAAGGGCAGTGGAGTGGGTGGGATGGAAATGGGGGTAGAGACTGTGAATCAGGAACAAGGGCAGTGGAGTGGGTGGGATGGAAATGGGGGTAGAGACTGTGAATCAGGAACAAGGGCAGTGGAGTGGGTGGGATGGAAATGGGGGTAGAGACTGTGAATCAGGAACAAGGGCAGTGGAGTGGGTGGGATGGAAATGGAAGATTGAGACTGTGAATCAGGAACAAGGGCAGTGGAGTGGGTGGGATGGAAATGAGAGATTGAGACTGTGAATCAGGAACAAGGGCAGTGGAGTGGGTGGGATGGAAATGGGGGTAGAGACTGTGAATCAGGAACAAGGGCAGTGGAGTGGGTGGGATGGAAATGGGGGTAGAGACTGTGAATCAGGAACAAGGGCAGTGGAGTGGGTGGGATGGAAATGGGGGTAGAGACTGTGAATCAGGAACAAGGGCAGTGGAGTGGGTGGGATGGAAATGGGGGTAGAGACTGTGAATCAGGAACAAGGGCAGTGGAGTGAGTGGGATGGAAATGGAAGGTGGAGGCTGAATCAAGGACAAGGCAGTGGAGGTCAGAGGGCAGTCCAGGGCATGCTAATGAAGTAGATATGGCGGTCAGACACCACTAACAAGGGAGAGCTAACAAGCCCCAGCACAGACAATCAGTGCTGCCTGATAATGGCAACACCTGCTGCTCTGTGGGGGGCCATGACCTGCTCTCAGAGGGAAAAACTCCTCAGCTTATTGTGTGTGTGTGTGTGTGTGTGTGTGTGTGTGTGTGTGTGTGTGTGTGTGTGTGTGCATGTGTGTGTGTGCATGTGTGTGTGTGTGTGCCTATGAGAGTGTTAGTGCATTTGTGCATGTGTGTGTACATATGTGACCAGCCACGACAAAACCAGTGCTAAGTCGAATTTTGGACAAAACAGGGTTTTAATATTTTTGAATTCTGCATTCATTTCTGTTTGTTTTGATATAAAAATGAACAGTGTGAGTTAATTAGAATAGGAGTTACAGGCGTTTCAAGTTGAGTACTGAAGCAGCGGTCATTTTGAAAAAACGGTCTCAGAAGATTTACCCTCTTTAGACATTAAACACCTTAGCAACGGTATTTCAAACTCCGTTTCCAAAAATTGCTGACCTAATCTTTCTTCGACATCCACAGAGCAGGAACGCCTAGAGAGCGGCCTTTCTAACGGTATATAACATGAAGGGGTTCTGCAAGGGTTTAGGTGTGTTTATTGCGGATAAAATGAGGCAATTTACGCTAATTACAGGGAGCTTTTGAATCAATACATAACACAAAAGTCTTTATTTTAACATCAAAATATAATTCTTCAACATGTTTCCTTTACTGGCATGATAGTTTAAACCATGTAGAATCTATTTTGATCAAAAAGTGAAAATCACCCAGAGTGTCCCTCCCTGCCTTTTTTCAGTCGTAGCGCAAAATAGTGCCGCGCGACTTAGCACTGGTTTTGTCGTGGCTGGTCACATATGTGTGTGTGTGTGTGTGTGTGTGTGTGTGTGTGTGTGTATATGTGTGTATGAGAGTGTATGTGTGTATGTGTGTGTAAATGTGTGTGTAAATGTGTGTGTGTGTGTATATATGTGAGTGTATGTGCATGTGTGAGTATGTGTGTGCATGTGTGCATGTGTGTGTGAGTGTGTGTGTGTGTGTGTGAGTGAGCGCATGTGTGTGCGTGTGTGTATGTGCATGTGTGTGTCTGTGTGTATGTATGTGTGTGTGTACATGCATATATATATATATGTGTGTGTGTGTTTGTGTGTGCGTGTGCATGCGGGTATGCATGTGCATGCACATGCGTGTTTGTGTGTATGTCTGTGCATGTATGTATGCAACCTTGCCTGCCTGCCTGCCTTCCTTCCTGCCTACCTGCCTGCCTGCCTGCCTTCCTGCCTGCCTGCCTGCCTGCCTGCCTGCCTGCCTGCCTGCCTGCCTGCCTGCCTGCCTGCCTGCCTGCCTGCCTGCCTGCCTGCCTGCCTTCCTGCCTGCCTGCCTGCCTGCCTGCCTGCCTGCCTGCCTGCCTGCCTGCCTGCCTGCCTTCCTGCCTTCCTGCCTGCCTGCCTGCCTGCCTGCCTGCCTTCCTGCCTGCCTGCCTGCCTGCCTGCCTGCCTGCCTGCCTGCCTGCCTGCCTGCCTGCCTGCCTGCCTGCCAGTCATCTAACAAAGCTTGCTGGAAGCCAAAGGGCTTATTATACTGACAATCCACTGGACTGTCATTTTGAACTGAAACTTGTAATCATGTTGAAGAGAAATGAATGCCCCAAACCTGGTGCAGTCTCTCGTCACTGGCAACAAGTAGAGAAGGATTTTGCTGAGGTTGATACGATGGTGGAAAACAAGAACGTGATCTTGCTTCAACTGTATGAAAAGTTTCTGACACCATGCATCCAGTATATTTGCATGCAAACTGTGTATCAAATATGAGACAACACAATCAGTGCTCGCACGATACTGTAAGTCACATCTACAAACATCAGTGCAAAAGACTATGGTCAACTATGATCAGCATTTGGCAGAACACATACTCACTCAAGTGCATACACACACATATACAATCATCAGTGTGCAGATGCAACTGTGCATGCCTACATCCATGTGCATGCATATGCATGAATTAGTCATGACCGGTTCATGAACACAAACGGCCAACACAAAAATAAAGGTTGTGGTTTAAGGTAACATGGCGACCACAACAACAATTGGGTCAGTAGGTATGCCTAAGCTTTCTTTCTTAGCTGCGGGGCTTTTGAGGCCTAAGCTTTCTTTCTTAGCTGCGGGGCTTTTGAGGCCTAAGCTTCCTTTCTTAGCTGCGGGGCTTTTGAGGCCTAAGCTTTCTTTCTTAGCTGCGGGACTTTTGAGGCCTAAGCTTCCTTTCTTAGCTGCAGGGCTTTTGAGGCCTAAGCTTTCTTTCTTAGCTGCGGGGCTTTTGAGGCCTAAGCTTTCTTTCTTAGCTGCGGGGCTTTTCAGGCCTAAGCTTTCTTTCTTAGCTGCGGGGCTTTTCAGGCCTAAGCTTTCTTTCTTAGCTGCGGGGCTTTTGAGGCCTAAGCTTTCTTTCTTAGCTGCGGGGCTTTTGAGGCCTAAGCTTTCTATCTTAGCTGCGGGGCTTTTGAGGCCTAAGCTTTCTTTCTTAGCTGCGGGGCTTTTGAGGCCTAAGCTTTCTTTCTTAGCTGCGGGGCTTTTGAGGCCTAAGCTTTCTTTCTTAGCTGCGGGGCTTTTGAGGCCTAAGCTTTCTTTCTTAGCTGCGGGGCTTTTGAGGCCAAAAGAAAAGAAAAGTTGTAGTTGTGGTTACAGTAACATGGTCAGAAAAGAAAAGTTGTAGTCGTGGTTACAGTAACATGGTCAGAAAAGAAAAGTTGTAGTCGTGGTTACAGTAACATGGTCAGAAAAAAGAGGGGCAATACATCGGCATGAATTTTTTTCCTTTTTATTTTTTTAAATTTTATTAATAAAAGATGTCTGACTGAACATGAATAAAAATTCCTCCTTTGCTGAAAACATTCTTTAAAAAATCTATTTACTTCAAATTAAACAGTGGATTTCCCGGATGATTACAGGGCAGGGAAGATGGGAGAACATGCAGTTCATTGATTACCAATGATTTCTTTTTTTCCTTTTTTCTGCATTATCCAAAAAAAGTGTAGGGTCAGCAGAAAAAAATAGAGTTGGTCAAATAATAGTAACCACAACTTTGTGTGTGTGTGTGTGTATGTGTATGAGTGTGTGTATGTGTGTGTATGTGTATGTGTGTGTTTTTTTTTACCTGCTGTACTAGGTGTCAGCACTGGTTTTTTTTTCCATAGTAAAACTTCTCAATGGCAAATAGCATTAAATACTTTTGATTTACTGGGTGGGTTCTCTATTAGAGTTTCTTGTTTCTACTATGATTGGAGCTAAACTGTCCTCTTTTTGTAAGCATGTATGATGTACTTGTAGAGAATGAAGACTGTAATGCATGCACTGTGGCTGAGAGTGAGTGGGAGAACGTAGTTTGATTTTGTGTGGGTACATGCACTTGTAGAGAATGAAGACTGTAATGCATGCACTGTGGCTGAGAGTGAGTGGGAGAACGTAGTTTGATTTTGTGTGGGTACATGTAGGGAATGAAGACTGTAATGCATGCACTGTGGCTGAGAGTGAGTGGGAGAACGTAGTTTGATTTTGTGTGGGTAGAGCAATGCATGCACTGTGGCTGAGAGTGGGTGGGAGAACGTAGTTTGATTTTGTGTGGGTAGAGCAATGCATGCACTGTGGCTGAGAGTGGGTGGGAGAACGTAGTTTGATTTTGTGTGGGTAGAGCAATGCATGCACTGTGGCTGAGAGTGAGTGGGAGAACGTAGTTTGATTTTGTGTGGGTAGAGCAATGCATGCACTGTGGCTGAGAGTGGGTGGGAGAACGTAGTTTGATTTTGTGTGGGTAGAGCAATGCATGCACTGTGGCTGAGAGTGAGTGGGAGAACGTAGTTTGATTTTGTGTGGGTCTCCACCAGAGGTCTGCAACTTGTTCTGCTTGGGCGCGTTTGTTAGGCGTAGAATCTCGCGAGAATCTCAAGGGCTAGGTGTTGCCTACGATTCTCGCTCATTAGCCGTAGATGCGCCTTGCTCGCCCTCGACTAGCCATTGAGGCGAGCCACTTGCCTGACAAACGCAACCCTTGACCTGTACACCTATCCTGCACAGAGTGTCCGGCTTTGTATCACGAACTTCACAAAAGCCATACCATGCTATCCCAATTGCGTCTACAAGTCGATCCTTTGGAAATCTATCATCAGCATGAAGCACATAATTTCTTAAATAACTGGTGCAGCAGTTTTCTCTCAGAATCGGACAATGTGAGGCCTCCTGGATTGAATAATAATAATAATAATAATAATAATAATAATAATAATAATAATAATAATAATAATAATAATAAATTAAAAGTCCAGTCTCTGCTAGCTCTACAATCACATGGAACCACTGGAAACACTAGGAGAACTGACTGACAAGATTCTCACATTGACAACAACCAGCAAGCAGAGAGACAGAGAAGTTCTGTACACTGCCATGCCTAATCCTTACCCATGTCCTCATCCTCCCCTGATGCCAAAAAAAGGGGGGGAAAACCAGATTCTTTGAAAAATGCAAGGAGGGGATAGAGGTCATGTCAGTGAGTTATTCACATATATCCACTTTCATCCATTCATGCATTCAAACCCAATGCAAAAATCAGACAGTCAGTAAATGCAGCTTCACAAGGACTTGGAGATACTGCAAGCCTCCGGCCAAGACCTTGAGGCAAGAAACTGCCCATTCTAGTTCACTAGAGACTTCACCTACTGGCCAAAGTGTCTCTAGCCCAGTTGACATCACGAGATGGAAGATTTTTGTTCAAAATATGCAAATGGAGGTCACACGAGAGGCTTGTGCGATAGCCGATCTGCTCCCTGACATACGCCATTAAAGTAGTTCTAAGACTCTTTCGCACAAAACTCCTAACTTACTCTTGTTGAGGCAATAAACAAGTGTTTATTTGATCAAATAAAATGTTTGTGTTGAAATGGAAACAAGTTTTGACATCTGAATGATTTCTGTAAAAAGTGGAGAAAAATTAGTATCAGAACAAACTAATTTTGGCGCAATGCTGTAATGCGAAGGGTCAAATCAATTACTCATTCACTGCGAACTGTGCCAGGGTCACTACTGACTCGGGTTCACAGAATGTAAACTGCCTACCTTGCCACCTACCTCAACAACATTGATGTCCAGATCAGAAACTTCTTTAATGTGTAGAGAACAACATTGATGTCCAGATCAGAAACTTCTTTAATGTGTAGAGAGCAAAATTGTAACTGGTCAGGAACAGAACTTAACAACATTGATGTCCAGATCAGAAACTTCTTTAATGTGTAGAGAACAAAATTGTAACTGGTCAGGAACAGAACTTAACAACATTGATGTCCAGATCAGAAACTTCTTTAATGTGTAGAGAACAAAATTGATATCCAGATCAGAAACTTCTTTAATGTGTAGAGAACAACATTGATATCCAGATCAGAAACTTCTTTAATGTGTAGAGAGCAAAATTGTAACTGGTCAGGAACAGAACTTAACAACATTGATGTCCAGATCAGAAACTTCTTTAATGTGTAGAGAACAAAATTGTAACTGGTCAGGAACAGAACTCAACAACATTGATGTCCAGATCAGAAACTTCTTTAATGTGTAGAGAACAAAATTGTAACTGGTCAGGAACAGAACAACGCTTTTGATCACTGAGCAACAACTTTCTCCTGCGTTCCGCAACTGCTTGAAACTCTTACTTTCAGATGCCAGGCAGATGAGAGAAGCACGCATAGCAGACACTCATTCCACCACTACATGGCACCAAGTGACAACCTCACAATCTCCTTTCACATTTCAAAGTCCCCACGGAAATCATACCCACACAAAAATTCTTTTCTTTTTGTGTACACTACATGCATGTATACTGTTTGTACTGAACAGAAGTTATGCAGTCCAGAGTTATTGAGAACTGATGTAGGTGTGTGTGTGTGTGTGTGTGTGTGTGTGTGTGTGTGTGTGTGTGTGTGCGTGTGTGTGTGTGCATATGTGTGTGTGTGTGTAAATGTGTGTGTGCATGTGTGTGTTTTCCCAATTGTATTCCCTTGCTTGCAATAAACTTTTGGGGGAAAGAAAAAACATGAAAAAAACAATCTTTACCCTTCCACAGAACACAATCCACACTCACAGAACCAACGCTAATCCCTGTAAGTGTTCACTTCTAGATCCGCAGCTCAGACTTCATATCACAGTGACAATCCAACATACACCTTCCAGGGTCTGCACCATTCTCACAGGAAGGGGGAGGGGGGAGAGAACATCGAGGAAAGAGTGGATGGACGGTACTGAAAAAGGTCACTCACCATTCTCCTCATCGCCTCCAGGAACTGTCATGCGTACAGAGGACTGGTTGTAACGCCCCACTCTGTCTGCCTGCCGCAGACTTTTGGCGTTGTTGGTCACATCAGGGGGCTGCGAGATGTGGTGGGCTGCAATTGACAGAGAGTTACAGGGTCACATCAGGGGGCTGCGAGATGTGGTGGGCTGCAATTGACAGAGAGTTACAGGGTCACATCAGGGGGCTGCGAGATGTGGTGGGCTGCAATTGACAGAGAGTTACAGGATTGACAGAGAGTTACAGGATTGACAGAGAGTTACAGGGTCACATCAGCAGGCTGCGAGATGTGGTGGGCTGCAATTGACAGAGAGTTACAGGATTGACAGAGAGTTACAGGGTCACATCAGGGGGCTGCGAGATGTGGTGGGCTGCAATTGACAGAGAGTTACAGGATTGACAGAGAGTTACAGGATTGACAGAGAGTTACAGGGTCACATCAGGGGGCTGCGAGATGTGATGGGCTGCAATTGACAGAGAGTTACAGGATTGACAGAGAGTTACAGGATTGACAGAGAGTTACAGGGTCACATCAGGGGGCTGCGAGATGTGATGGGCTGCAATTGACAGAGAGTTACAGGATTGACAGAGAGTTACAGGATTGACAGAGAGTTACAGGGTCACATCAGGGGGCTGCGAGATGTGGTGGGCTGCAATTGACAGAGAGTTACAGGGTCACATCAGGGGGCTGCGAGATGTGGTGGGCTGCAATTGACAGAGAGTTACAGGGTCACATCAGGGGGCTGCGAGATGTGGTGGGCTGCAATTGACAGAGAGTTACAGGGTCACATCAGGGGGCTGCGAGATGTGGTGGGCTGCAATTGACAGAGAGTTACAGGGTCACATCAGGGGGCTGCGAGATGTGGTGGGCTGCAATTGACAGAGAGTTACAGGGTCACATCAGGGGGCTGCGAGATGTGGTGGGCTGCAATTGACAGAGAGTTACAGGATTGACAGAGAGTTACAGGATTGACAAAGAGATAGACTAAACAGCACAATCTTTGACCCAAAAAGTCTTTGTTAGATTCAAGAGGTAAAACATGAACTTTTAACCCTTTTCTGACTAGCGCTGCCTTATAGCAACTACCTCCTACTGCCTGGGGCTGCCTCAAAGAAAAAGCAAAATTTCACATGCGTTTGAAATTTTTTTATTGTGTTTCATCCAAAGCTTCAATCTCCATGAAACTTGGCCAACTTGTACACAAGTACTGTCTGCTTCTACCCACAACTTTTTTTGGAGGTTGTCATGGTAACAAGAAAGCAGCCATCTTTCAAAGGGGAACAATCCAGGAAAAATTGCCAAAAACTGACATTGCAAGACCTAAAACACAATATCACATCTGAAAATTAACAAGTATTTACAGTAGAGCACAAGCTAAGGATGCTAGCCTCACATAAATAACACAAAAAAGGCAAGAAAACAGGTTTCTGAGCAACAATGCCATCACAAAGACAACCTCTGCTCTATGCGGTTTTTGACCAAAAATTGCCCCCATCGGAATGATACACAAAACTTCTCATAACTACCTAACTTCTGGTCTAATCTTCATAAAACTTGGCCAACTTGTACACAAGTACTGTCTGCTTCTACCCACAACTTCTTTTGGAGGTTGTCATGGTAACAAGAAAGCAGCCATCTTTCAAAGGGGAACAATCCAGGAAAAATTGCCAAAAACTGACATTGCAAGACCTAAAACACAATATCACATCTGAAAATTAACAAGTATTTACAGTAGAGCACAAGCTAAGGATGCTAGCCTCACATAAATAACACAAAAAGGCAAGAAAACAGGTTTCTGAGCAACAATGCCATCACAAAGACAACCTCTGCTCTATGCGGTTTTTGACCAAAAATTGCCCCCATCGGAATGATACACAAAACTTCTCATAACTACCTAACTTCTGGTCTAATCTTCATAAAACTTGGCCAACTTGTACACAAGTACTGTCTGCTTCTACCCACAACTTTTTTTGGAGGTTGTCATGGTAACAAGAAAGCAGCCATCTTTCAAAGGGGAACAATCCAGGAAAAATTGCCAAAAACTGACATTGCAAGACCTAAAACACAATATCACATCTGAAAATTAACAAGTATTTACAGTAGAGCACAAGCTAAGGATGCTAGCCTCACATAAATAACACAAAAAGGCAAGAAAACAGGTTTCTGAGCAACAATGCCATCACAAAGACAACCTCTGCTCTATGCGTTTTTTGACCAAAAATTGCTCCCATCGGAATGATACACAAAACTTCTCATAACTACCTAACTTCTAGTCTAATCTTCATAAAACTTGGCCAACTTGTACACAAGTACTGTCTGCTTCTACCCACAACTTTTTTTGGAGGTTGTCATGGTAACAAGGAGGCAGCCATCTTTCAAAGGGGAACAATCCAGGAAAAATACCAAAAACTGACATTGCAAGATCTAAAACACAATATTACACCTGATAATTAAAAAAATATTTACAGTAGAGCACAAGCTAAAGATGCTAGCCTCAAATGCAACCCACCAAAAAGGAAAAAAAAAATTCTGAGCAACAATGCCAAACCAAAGACAACATCTGCTCTGCAAGAATTATACCAAATATTGTCCTGATTGGGATGATATCCAATAACACTCATAGCTACCTAACTACTGGTCTAGTACCCATGAAATTCAGCCAATTTGTACACAAGTGATGTCATAAATCAGGTGTAAATCTACCTTGTCAAAAATGCAACATTTCTCATTTGTAATCAGAGCAATTCACTCTCCAACTACAGCTTACACATGAATTTAAAAATAAATATTTCTGGTAAGCACATGTATAGTCTACAACTTCTAAGCCACAGTGAACTCTGGCAGAAGGAAGCATTTTACTCATCCTCTTCACTTGTGTCAGACTCAGCAGGTGACCTGTCTTCTCGGTCATGCAGCATCGCTTGTTTATAATCCACTTGCATGTGGAACACCATGTGACAGGGAGTGACACACAGTAGGACCTCACAGGCGCGGCACTGGTACCTGGTCTCCACCAGCTTCCACAGAGCCTCCCTCCTTGCCTGTGTATAGTTCATCTCACAGATGTAACCACTGGAAGACTCACAACAATAGAGCTTCATGCCATAGCAGACAGGCTTCTTGGGGATGAACTGGCGGAAAGCCACACTACCCTGCCATGGCATGATGCTCTCATCCACAGAAAGGTTTTGCTGTGGATAGTAGCATTCCCTGAATTGGCTGCTGAGGTCATCAAAGAAAATTCTGATCTTGAACAGCTTGTCATGACCAGGACTGCCAGGAGGAGGCATCTTGTTGTTGTCTGCCAGATGCCAGAATGGGAGGATAGCCAGAAACCGGTCTCGGGTAAAAACCTGGAATGAACCATAAAAAAATAAGCCAAAGTGTAGATTTTAGAATAGTAAACTCATCTGAAAATGAAACAACAAATATATGAACTGTCAATGTTACCAACATATCATGTACATGTATATATATGCACTCTGTGCTTACTGAGCAAAATGAAATCACATGTTCTGGTTGACTGAATGGCTGGGTGGGAATGAAAAATTTGCAGATCTTGTATGTCTGAGGGAGGGAGGAAGTTGGGGGGGGGGGAGGGAGGAGAGAGAGAGAGAGAGAGAGAGAGAGAGAGAGAGAGAGAGAGAGAGAGGTGAGGAGATGAGGGAGGGGAGGAGAGGAGAGGAGAGAGAGAGAGAGAGAGAGGAGAGAGAGAGAGAGAGAGAGAGAGAGAGAGAGAGAGAGAGAGAGAGAGAGAGAGAGAGAGAGAGAGAGAGGTGAGGAGATGAGGGGAGGGGAGGAGAAGAGAGGAGAGAGAGAGAGAGAGAGAGAGAGAGAGAGAGAGAGAGAGAGAGAGAGAGAGAGAGAGAGAGAGAGAGACTTGCTTGAGAACAACACTAACCTTGGCGAAGAATGGAGGATGCGTTGACCAAAACTGGCGGATTTCTGGCTTCTTGATGAGGCACATGGCAATCAACACACCAATGAATCGCTTTATCTCTTCCCTGTCGGTTGGCTTCCATATCTTCATATAGTAGAAGTTTGGAGTGAGTTGTGCAGCCTGCTCAGCATACCTGTTCGTCTCTGAGACCATCAAGTCTATCATTTGCTGATCAACGAAAAGTTCAAAATAATCCAGTGCAGTTTTTATTCCGGGCACAATCAGTGAATCACCATCATTCCCGGTTGTCCAGAAAGCACCGGAATATTCGAAATCTCTCCATAATCTACTTTGAGCCAGCCATTATCATCGTCCTCATCAGCTGGGAAATGGCTTCTGACACCACGCCCCTTTCTCGATCTTGTATGATCTCGTACTAGGTCGGCGGCGAGCAGATCGCGATCGACGTTTGGAATCAGTCGAAGTGCTTGGCCCAGGCTCAATCTCAGCCTCCTCCAAGTCTTCCTCACTAGATTCGGCCTCAAACAGGTCAGATAAGTTGCTGTTATCATCACTGGCACTGTCCGGATCAAGTGTCAACTCTAGCAACAGTTCATCGCTCGAACTATCGCCTCCAGAATACATATTTCACTCTAAAAATCGCACGAAAACATTTTCACGAACGTACAATGAACGTTTACGAAAGGGAGGTAACTCTAGTTCAAATTTGGGTTTCCCAAATGAAGGATTCATTGCCAAAACGACCCTAGGGTGGCATTACGAGTATACTCGTAGCCCGGAAGTGGGAGGTAACTCTATTATTACGAGTATACTCGTAGCCCGTCAGAAAAGGGTTAAGAGAGGCCAGAAAAAAAGATTGATATGAAAAGGGAGTGGGAGAGAAA
>JAWQFJ010002170.1:164139-174139 GCA_034096865.1 Theodoxus fluviatilis | reverse complement strand
TCTCTCTCTCTCTCTCTCTCTCTCTCTCTCTCTCTCTCTCTCTCTCTCTCTCTCTCTCTCTCTCTCTCTCTCTCATAAATTGTCCTTACTGAAAGCATTCATGCATTCACACACAGTCTACTCAAGAGATTGTGTGTGTGTGTGTGTGTGTGTGTGTGTGTGTGTGTGTGTGTGTGTGTGTGTGTGAGAGAGAGAGAGAGAGAGAGAGAGAGAGAGAGAGAGAGAGAGAGAGAGAGAGAGAGAGAGAGAGAGAGAGCTATGCAAATGAAACAAGAATGAGAGATAAGTATTATGTACTTCTCACACTACTTACAAAAGAAAACTGGAAAACATGGCAGGGACTGCCTTCAGCCCCTCCCCTGGCATTCCAAATCCTCCATTGCACTAACAAGGGCACAGCGTGCAACGTCCTACTTAAATTACAACGTGCAGTTGTTATTTGTTTCAAGGTTTTAAACTTAGTCGGAGCTTAACTTTGACACTGCAATGATTGTCTCATATCACTCATCATCCAAAATAGACCCATGCTACTGACTCATAGATTGATGCATGTATGTGTTTACGTGTAAAATGCAGTCAGTTTGTGTTTTTGTGGTACTTAGCAAACTAATTTCTTGTATCTTCTCACCAGACGTGCACACAGTCTCATACTTGCCTTTCCAATTTATTAAAATTCTTTCCATTAATTTGACTATAACCATCACTTCCTCTCTATCCCTTCTTCAAATCGTCAGAGGAATACAATGTCGTTCACACAAAACTTCACTAAATGTAAAATCAGTTGTATACATAAAAGAAAGGTTCGTGAAAAAATTCCAAACATTATTCCTAACATTTTTTACTCAGCATTTCACTTCCATAAGTACATAGGTTGGTCTAAAATGCACTTCTTCAGGCATGCAAAGGAATTTTTGTATTGACAGTGGGGAGATACGCAATTGTTTTACATGTTCATTTTGGTGGCCTTGTTGTTTGTGCCGTCTTTGCAATAACTGGGTGGGTCATTCCTACAACGGCAGAATCATTTGGAGTTGTCTCCCTTGCATGGTTAAACCATACATAATTGTCTCCCTTTATCATAACCTTGTGTGTGGCTGAGGATGCACTTGCTTAGAACTGCTTGAAAATGCCCTGAGGAAAGGATACAATGACCTCTATTGCAGTAAACTATGTTAAATTTACCCAGTTTGTGTTATCTGAAATGCTCATCTGCGAAGCAAACCAGAGTCAATTTTGTTGTTCTGCAAGAGCAAAACAAAAGAAGCATGGCACGCGTGCTTCATTCAACACGCATGAAAAAAAAAGGTGCATAATTCAGCCACTAACGAGGGAGAAGCATATGAAAAACATCAAGGCGACATCCCAAGCAACAAACTCAAACACTGAGCAATAATTAATGCATGAAGCAAGCAATTCAGGTCAAGCTTGGCAACCCAATGAAACAGAAAGGGGAAAAGGATTTTAAAAGATGCAGTAATCAAAATGCCAAGCCATGCATGCCCAGGAAATGAAGGACAGGGAGGGGATTGAGATGGGCACTCACACACTAGATACCAACATTCCAACACAAACCCAGTTTGGCATCAATGGATGGATGGATGGATAGTGTTTTACAGCCTATCAGCCTTGTAGGCTATCTAAGGCCAGTAAGCACGAAAATCACTTGATCAGTTTAGAGTAAACGCAAATCAAGTAACGGCATCCCTAGTTATTCGCCTCTTACGAATCGCGTAGGGAGACGTGGTGGGTCAATTCTTACCCCGAACCCATAGGGGGAGTAACTCAGTTCCATTATCACTAGAAATTTGTTAGGGCAGCTGCTGTAAACCTTCCCAAGTAGCTACCACTACCAGGACTGCCAAAGTGGTAGGAACTTCCAATTGAATAGGACGATCTACTTTCATAGTGGCATCAACTACATGATGTATGTTCAACAAACACGTTTTGTGACAGCATCTACTGAAGTTGGCCTCAAGCTTGCCCAGCATAGACTGCTATACAGCATCAACCAGATCTTCATGGCAAATCTACCTGACATGCCTCAGGTACCACAGCATCTGCTCAATAAGTGTCATGTGCTTACCCTATCTGTACTTGCTACCCAATTTCTATGGAATGCCCATCCAACGCGTACAGATTACCTATTTGACACGCTAAATGCCCACGTGGGTACCTACCCGAGTGGTAACGGTTGTCCTCCCTGGTCAGACGGCGTTGGGCACGGCGCTGGGCTGCAGTAGAGGGACTGGGAGCACCCGGCCCTGTGCCCTGGGCTGAAAGAAACATGGCCGTTACTGAGTACTCTGGGCTGAAAGAAACACGGCTGTCACAGAGTACTCGGGGCTGAAAGAAACATGGCTGTTACAGAGTACTCGGGGCTGAAAGAAACATGGCTGTCACAGAGTACTCGGGGCTGAAAGAAACACGGCTGTCACAGAGTACTTGGGGCTGAAAGAAACATGGCTGTCACAGAGTACTTGGGGCTGAAAGAAACATGGCTGTCACAGAGTACTCTGGGCTGAAAGAAACACGGCCGTTACTGAGTACTCAGGGCTGAAAGAAACACGGCTGTTACAGAGTACTCGGGGCTGAAAGAAACACGGCTGTCACAGAGTACTCGGGGCTGAAAGAAACATGGCTGTCACAGAGTACTCGGGGCTGAAAGAAACACGGCCGTTACTGAGTACTCGGGGCTGAAAGAAACACGGCCGTTACTGAGTACTTGGGGCTGAAAGAAACACGGCCGTTACTGAGTACTTGGGGCTGAAAGAAACATGGCTGTCACAGAGTACTCGGGGCTGAAAGAAACACGGCCGTTACTGAGTACTCGGGGCTGAAAGAAACACGGCCGTTACTGAGTACTCGGGGCTGAAAGAAACACGGCTGTTACAGAGTACTCGGGGCTGAAAGAAACACGGCTGTTACAGAGTACTCGGGGCTGAAAGAAACACGGCTGTTACAGAGTACTCTGGGCTGAAAGAAACACGGCCGTTACTGAGTACTCGGGACTGAAAGAAATGGTGCTGCTGCAATTAAGGGTTGTAAGAAACACAGCTCTTTCTGCTGCCAGTTTGAAAATGTCTGTGGACCTGCCCTGGGCTGAAAGGTAACATTGCTGTTGCAGCCCTAAGCTTAAAGGAACACACCCCTGTTACAGCTCTTTGCAGAAAGAACCATTTCTGTTTCAGCCCTGAGCTTAAAGGAACTCCTGTTACAGCCCTTAGCAGAAAGAACCATTTCTGTTTCAGCCCTGAGCTTAAAGGAACACTCCTGTTACAGCCCTTAACAGAAAGAAACATCCCTGTTACAGCCCTTAGGTGACAGAAACACCCATTTCAGCCCTTAGCAGAAAGAAAAACCCTTGTTACAGCCCTTGGCTGGAAGAATACATGTTACAGCCCTCAGCTTCAAGATACACCTCTGTGACAGCCCTTAGGAGAAACACCCCTGTTACAGCCCTTGGCTGGAAGGAACACCTGTTACAGCCCTTAACAAAAAGGAATACCCCTGTTACAGCCCTGAGCTTAAAGGAACACACCTGTTACAGCTCTGAGCTTAAAGGAACACCTATGTTACAGTGCTGAGCTTGAAGGAACACACCTGTTACAGAGCTACCATAGGCTCAAAGAATTGGCACTGTTGCAATTCTGGGCTAAAATGCTGTTACGGCCCAGGCCTGAAAAAAAGTATGCAGTTACAGCCCCGAGTTGAAAATGTCCCCTGTCACAGCCTTGGACTAAAAGATACAGAGCTGTTACAGCCCTTGGTTGAGGGGAATGCCACTGTTACAATCCTTGATACCCCTGTTTCTGGGCTGAAGAAACATACCTGTTACCAGCCTGCCTCACTGCGGAATAGTCAATACCGCTCTCTCTGTACTGCCATCATCAATAGTCCCGCTAGCAGGCTGTTCTCTTTGTCCTTCCCCAATGCAACCACTACACCCATAAGCCAGTCTTGAGATGGACCCTGGTCCCCAAGACTACTCATGTGAGACCTACTGCAGACACTGTGGCTGTCCCCTGTGTGAATCTGGATTCATTGTAACTTCACCTACATGTACATGGGGCCCACTATGGTTCCTGTGTTGTTGTTCTCTGTGTGAAGCAGTGGTTATGGGTGGTGTCTGCCCCTTAGCCCAGGACTGACAATGGAGGTCATTGTGACTGCTGGACAGTGTGGATGTCTCCAGTGTGAGACTGTAGTACAGAATTAACATCCTCCATGCAAGACCCCAGGTCAGTTTGGATGCGCCTGTCCTGTGTGATATTTTGTGAGTAAGCTAGGTTGCCAGGATAATGTTATGCAGCTCTCATGCTGCATCCATTAGTACAGAGCTTTGCAAGCAGCTTGCCAAGCATCAGAGCAGTCGATCTTCAATCCCTGGTAGAAATTATCCGGCCTGATTCATCCCCTTTGATTTCCAGTACCTCAAATATTTCAAATCAAGTCACATTTCACAATCACCACAACAAACATTAATTATGATTTATCAGTGATCGGTCATGAGAGTGACAGTCCGCAAGTCATTTATGACTGTCCACAGTGTACTGTATCCTCCTTTTCACTCTGGGACTCTACAATAACTTCTGCTCAAGCTCTCTCTTCCACCGGTGTATTCGTCCAAGATTGCATTCCATTCTTTGTGATTTGTGACCTTGCATGACAAAACAAGGCTAAAGTCCCTGAAACAGTTTTTGAGAAAATACTTAACAAAGTTTCCAGGGAGTTATGTCACGTATGTGTTTCAATTGTAAATTTTTTATCATATGTGCTACACATTTTTCTTTTGCACACTTTAGCCTAGTTCAAGACTACAGTCAGAAATACGACAAAACGAGATGTTTTAACCACATTCTAGCTTATTCCAGAACCACAGTAGCATTTATTCATTCTAGCTTATTCCAGAACCACAGTATCATTTTATAATTCATTCTAGCTTATTCCAGAACCACAGTCATTTATTCATTCTAGATAGCTTATTCCAGAACCACGGTATCATTTATTCATTCTAGCTTATTCCAGAACCACAGTATCATTTATTCATTCTAGCTTATTCCAGAACCACAGTATCATTTTATAATTCATTCTAGCTTATTCCAGAACCACAGTATCATTTATTCATTCTAGCTTATTCCAGAACCACAGTATCATTTATTCATTCTAGCTTATTCCAGAACCACAGTATCATTTATCCCTCCCTCCAGGTTTACTGGAGGTCCTACAGACTTTATCTGTCTGTCTGTCTGTGTGTCTGTCTGTCCCGACTTAGCGGCTGATATCTCAAAAACTGCTGGACGGATTTCCTTGACATTTTGCACACTTACTGGGAGTTAGGTCCGATTGAATGTATCAAATTTTCAGCATCAAGGTTTGAAAATAAAGTGGTTTTTTAAGGTCGTAAACTTGAAAGCACCTCCCTAATATGTCAATTGAAGGAATGGGGAGGGCTGTTTAGTTGAGCTGTGCTGCTACAGGATGCTGGGGTAAGACGTGGGTCAGGCAATCTTAAAATAACATTTGCCTCAAGGAGCCTGCTTGTTAAATGCCAAAACCTCGAGGTTCAGCACCAGCAGTTTTTATTCATTGGGCTTATTCCAGAAAAAAAAACTATGTTCACAAAGGAAATCATAAAAAGGTTTGCCATAATGTAAACCTCAAGAAAGCTATTATTACACAACATAGGTCGCTGATGACTTTTCCCAGCATTTGCTCAAAAACTGTTTTGCCAAATTTAGCCTTGTTTCTCATGCAGTCAGCCACAGTTTGGTCATGAAGGGGATACAGGGCAAACATGAACACTAGGTGCCACCAACAGCCACAAAGCAAAAAGCCCAAGGTAAAAGTTTCAAACACTGAACCACAGGCAGCACAACCATCATACTCATAGGCAAGGGTGAGGAGCGGGAGGCTAATGTTCCCACCATGGTGGGAGAGCTCTGATTAACCCTTTGCAGCCAGTTGAATTGAACTGACCACAGTGACCAGTACTTCATTTAACAGGCAGAGAGCACCCCAACAATCACGAACATGTCTTCTCTTACATTTTACAGCCAGCTGACACATGTATATTGCATCCTACATTTTACAGCCAGCTGACACATGTATATTGCATCTTACATTTTACAGCCAGCTGACACATGTATATTGCATCTTACATTTTACAGCCAGCTGACACATGTATATATTGCATCTTACATTTTACAGCCAGCTGACACGTGTATATATATATTGCATCTTACATTTTACAGCCAGCTCACACATTGCATCTTACATAAATTTTACAGCCAGCTCACACTGTATATTGCATCTTACATTTTACAGCTAGCTCATACATGTATATTGCATCTTTAGTTGAGGACAGTGCAATGAGGACAGAATAGCATTTATCATTTTCTTCAAAAGATTTCATCAAATGTTTGAAATGTCATCAGGGATAACATATAATCAAATATCAGCCAAACAAACCAAAAAATCCAAAATACAGCTTTTCAAATAGTTTATAAAATAATATTTCAAACACAATTTACATCAGGTGGAAAGGCATACAGATAGGGGGATAAAAATAAAACATAAACTCAGACAAATAATATTGAATATTTTGGGGGTTGCAGAATTGTCCAGCTTCACACAGCTGAGCTGTTTCTCAGTTTGGCTCCCACTGGTAAAGGGTTAAGCAGCAGTCTAGAAGCACACTCCTGGCAAAAGCAAAACCCCACACCAGTAAATCTTGCATCAAGAATAATGATGACTCCTCCATGTGTTCATGTGGTTGTGTGCAACAGTACAGACATTCAGGGTCAGTTTCTCTCCACATGTTCAGGTCATCGTGCGTAACAGTACAGACATAAGGGGTCAGAGTTTCTCTCAACATCTTCAGGTCATCGTGCATAACAGTACAGACATTCGGGGTCAGTTTCTCTCCACATTTTCAGGTCATTGTAACAGTACAGACATTCGGGGTCAGTTTCTCTCCACATCTTCAGGTCATCGTGCATAACAGTACAGACATTCAGGGTCAGAGTTTCTCTCAACATCTTCATGTCATTGTGTGTAACAGTACAGACATTCAGGGTCAGAGTTTCTCTCCACATGCTCAGGTCATTGTGTGTAACAGTACAGACATTCAGGGTCAGAGTTTCTCTCCACATGCTCAGGTCATTGTGTGTAACAGTACAGACATTCAGGGTCAGAGATTCTCTCCACATGTTCAGGTCATTGTGTGTAACAGTACAGACATTCAGGGTCAGAGATTCTCTCCACATGCTCAGGTCATTGTGTGTAACAGTACAGACATTCAGGGTCAGAGATTCTCTCCACATGTTCAGGTCATTGTGCGTAACAGTACAGACAATCGGGGTCAGAGTTTCTCTCCACATGCTCAGGTCATTGTGCGTAACAGTACAGACATTCAGGGTCAGAGATTCTCTCCACATGCTCAGGTCATTGTGTGTAACAGTACAGACATTCAGGGTCAGAGATTCTCTCCACATGTTCAGGTCATTGTGCGTAACAGTACAGACAATCGGGGTCAGAGTTTCTCTCCACATGCTCAGGTCATTGTATAAGTACAGACATTCAGGGTCAGAGTTTCTCTCAACATCTTCAGGTCATTGTGTGTAACAGTACAGACATTCAGGGTCAGAGTTTCTCTCCACATGTTCAGGTCATTGTGCGTAACAGTACAGACATTCGGGGTCAGTTTCTCTCCACATTTTCAGGTCATTGTGCGTAACAGTACAGACATTCAGGGTCAGATTTTTCTCATCAAAGTTCTCCAGCAGACCTGTCATGTTTCTCATAGTCAAAACCAGACTGTTCATGACTGAAACAAGGGGAAAGTGGAAGGGCGTGGTGATTGGAAATCAGAATTGCCTGCTGACATGAATTATCCTTAATAACATGTCTACTCTTTTCACAGATGTATTCATGAACACAATATCCATATAATGTTTGCAGTATTTTCACCCTAGTGGCAGTAGTGCATGTCGTACAGGTATGACACTCTCTAAGTTTCTACCCAGGAAATTTGCTTCTCTGCTGTGTGTGTGTGGGGGGGGGGGGGGGGGGGGGTGTGGGGGGGGGGGTGGGGGGAATGCTCATTAAACAACAAGGGCAAAGCCCATACGACTCACATGCTTGACCTTGACCTTTATATGACCTTGACCTTCAGGTAACCTTCAAGGTCAAGGTCAAACAACTTAACCTACCAATGACATCATACACTAAGAAATGCTTTACACTTTTTTCCTACCAAAATACATGTGACCTTGACCCAAGGTCAAGGTCATCCAAGGGCATGCAACACAAAGCTGTTAATTCAAGACATAGGAAGCACAATGGTGCTTATTGGCACTTTCTACCATGAGATATAGTCACTTTTAGTGGTTCACTACCCCATTTTGGTCACATTTCATAAGGGTCAAAGTGACCTTAACCTTGATGATATGTGACCAAATGTGTCTCATGATGAAGGTATAACATGAGCCCCACATAATTATTAAGTTTAAAACAGTTATCTTCCATAGTTCAGGGTCAAGGTCACTTCAAAATATGTATACAATCCAACTTTGAAGAGCTTCTGTGACCTTGACCTTGAAGCAAGGTCAACCAAACTGGTATCAAAAGATAGGGCTTATTTTGCCCTATATACCATATATAGGTCAGGTATCCAATATCAAAAACTTCAGAGAAAATTGAGAAAATGTGAAAAATGACTTTTTTATACATTTATGGCCCCTGCGACCTTGACCTTGAAGCAAGGACAAGTCACTATGTATGTTTTTTGAGGCCTTGTCATCATACACCATCATGCCACATTTGGTATTGATAGACTTAATAGTCTCCGAGAAAAATCCAACGTTAAAGTTTTCGGACGCCCGGACGCCCGGACGGACGAAACGGGTGAGTACATAGACTCACTTTTGCTTCGCATACATGTGAGTCAAAAACTATGATGTCCCCCAGCTATTCCCTGGGTCCATGAGCTCCCAGATGAAACTTTTCCAAAACTAGCAGAGCGGTTTATCTGTTTAGACCTACAATTTTTTGCAAAATGGTGAAAAGTTGGATTTATAATGAATACTGCTGGATGTAAATATGAAACAGAATTTAATATCACACCTGATTTGGAGAGGGGGGGAAAAGTAATGATTGATGCTTGAAATGGAAACGTCCATTAATTTTACAAAAAAATCTTGAAAAATTGGTATGGTTTCGACTGAAGTAGTATAACTTTTCTCCCATCTCTCCCGCCCCTGGGATTGAACCACGGCACAGCGCCTCGCTGCAAAGCCCAACGCCTTAGTTTACGTTGAAGTAGTATAGGCAGCAGATCTGACCATTATAGCATGTGAGTCCTGCTTGATTCATTTGGCGGTAGCGGTGTGTGTGTGTTCATTTTGTGTGTGTGTGCGTGTGTGTGTGTGTTTATGTTGTGTGTGTGTGTTTATGTTGTGTGCGTGTGTGTGTGTGTTTATGTTGTGTGCGTGTGTGTGTGTGTGTTTATGTTGTGTGCGTGTGTGTGTGTGTTTATGTTGTGTGTGGGTGTGTGTGTGTTTATGTTGTGTGTGGGTGTGTGTGTGTTTATGTTGTGTGTGGGTGTGTGTGTGTTTATGTTGTGTGTGGGTGTGTGTGTGTTTATGTTGTGTGTGGGTGTGTGTGTGTTTATGTTGTGTGTGGGTGTGTGTGTGTTTATGTTGTGTGGGTGTGTGGGTGTGTGTGTGTGTGTGGGTGTGTGTGGGTTTATGTTGTGGGTGTGTGGGTGTGTGTGTGTGTGTGCTGGCACACTAGTCAGTCTTATTACTTACTTGGTGAGACTTGCTTGGCATAAGGGGACAGCAGGCGAGCTTTCTTCTTCTCATAGCCCTTCTGGGTGATGTCCCCTGAAACACAGACACAGCTGCTGCAGTCTTGTCAGTAAGTCACATTCAAAAGTCTTTTCATGCTTAGGGCATACTTTTGTAAAAGAAAAAAAAGAGAGTGACATTTATACATGGGG
>JAWQFJ010002170.1:120000-156629 GCA_034096865.1 Theodoxus fluviatilis | reverse complement strand
GAAAAGATACTAAAAACACACAACTCAATAGAGACACTGAGGAGCTAAAATTTGGATTTGTCTAAATAAACAAGCTTTAATCATGAGACCATAAAAGTTGAAAAAATACACTCCCATCCCCGCACCATGGTTCCCAGACAACAGACAAGTACAATACCATCACAACCCATAAGTACTCCATATCTGCACACAAGCTCAAATTGGAAGCCTGAGCGCGCACAACGTCTCACTTCACAGGCGTGGAGCTTCGCAGAAGCTTCTTGGAACTGAGGGCGGTGCCGACCAATCAGAGCACCACCCCAGCGCCCAAGCTTGGGCGCGGACACGAACACAACAACCTAAACAATTAATGAAACAAGGCGCCCGAAAACGCCGTTCTAAAGCCCTGTCCTTCGACAGTAAACGTTAGGACACCATCTTACCAGGACCGAGTTTGTCTCAGAGCAAAAGAAGCAAACTTGACAGTTCAGTACACCTCACATTAATTCTAAGTAGGAAATGGCGGACCTCTCCCAGAAAAGGTCCAATCGATGCTCAGCTCCAATGCTTCACTACACGTTACAATTCGCGTCAGCATACCCAACCCCGAGGAATACATTACGGCAATAATCGGCGGGAAACTTCGAAAGCCCCCAGAGCTAGCCTCAGGCTCAGCTCCACACAGTATTCGCGACGTACACTCGACGAAGGAATTACGGCAAAATGTCCGTCCTGGAACCCCCGCTGTAATGATCATGCAGCTTACCTTAGTAAGAGGATAATTACGGATTTTGGCCTCGCGCCCAAGCATTCTGACCAAGTTCTTATAAACAATCAACCGCGTAGGATACGGAAATATAGAAGATACGACAACCTTACCCGGGCGGATCCAAAAAATCTTCCACACATATCAAATCCGTCCGGCTTCTGAAGTCCGGAGCCTTAGCCACCGCCGAACAAGCTCATGCGTGTGGACAACTTGGGGACTGTCCACGGCGCACTCCATTCCTCCTCATCTGTCGTCGTGCTACAAGGCTGACAGTCCTGGAGCAGAGATCCGTCTCTCCCCAATCCTCGTCACCATGATACGCTCGGCTCCGGTTCTTCTCCCCGAGATAGTACGTAGGATAATCGTGCCCCAGGCGATGACTGGACTTCAAAGTAGACCAACAGCGACGCCGCGTTCCACAGCGCCGGACATCACGACAAGGAGCGGGCAGCAACAGCTACCATAGACGATACACAGGTGCACCCGACCTGTTACGGTTCTCTCTCCACCAGAAAACTTTACATGTGGTATAGGAACCACGCTCCAACAGAACACTCCTGGGACTGTTGAGCACCGACGACCAATTCGCACTAAACGTGAGACACTGTTCCAAAGCTCTCCACGTTTCCAAGAGTAATGCGCCTCCAAGCACAATTACCAGCTCAACAACCATTGTTAAGTACACAGAGTGGGGAAAGTAGTACACGCACCACATAGCGAAGTCCCGGACTCCCATGGGGAAAAAATAGAATACCACATCCATTTCAGTACTCCGTACAGTTCTCATTCCCTCACAGTTCTGTAGTAGTTGTAGTTTAATAGGCCTGCAAGTAAATAGCACGCAACCGTCACTATCAGTATCACATATGCAGAAACAGCCTTACATCCCTCTCGCACACCATTATGCAGAGAATACTTTAGAGACGCTCCCCCGCGTCATACAAGAACCCATTGACTAACATTCATTGAACATAAGTTGTCAAACATCCCCACTTATGATGTATTTAACTAATCGCTCACCCCACACGGTAGCATTATCAAAAATTCAAACGAATCAAATCATTTAACATAACCGGTGTTCTCTCCACGTGCACACACACATACACGCGTTAAATGGTTACTATCAAAAGGACGCTCACCTCAAAATCACAGGCCGTGCATACGCTGAACTCCTAGAACAGCGCTGGCTCTCTCCCCGAGCCATAGCTAGTGCTAGCTGGACACCTGTTCCTGCACCTAGCTTGAGTCATTGGCCTCGCCGCGTGCCGAGGCACGGGCGGCCCAAGAGCGTAACCCACAGTACGTCTTGCTTCGTCTCTAACAGACTTATGACTGACGTCACTCAGCAGCGGGAAAAAATATATGACGTGTCCTCTCCAAGCCAATGAGAATATTCATGGTGACAACGCTTACGTGGCCTCATCACGCCCTAATCATCCAATCACGAGGTGACGCTTGCCCTGTCAGCAGAATTCAAGCTGCCTCGCAATTGAACCAATAGTTAAACTACCCTCTACTGATCAATTACATAGCCTTAGCAACAACGGCTGAATCCAGAACCTTCTGTTCTATTATTTTACGACTGGACCTCGCACTTCACCTGGCAAATCCACTGACCCAGCACATTCGCAAACATTCAACTGACTTCTACTCTTACCACTTAATTGTCAGCATTTTCCATGCGACAAGCCTCCCAACTTAAGATTAGACTCCGTCTACACCTTAAATATTATCTTTCACATCACAACTCTCATGAGCAGTTATCATTCAGATTAACTCCCATTCATCAACAAGGCAAAGCAAGACACAAGTCTCCTTTCATTCGAGTCACTCGACTAAAAATCAGCCGCACCACATGCCGCAACAATTTACCCTACAAGTGAACATTCCTTGCAAACGACACAAGAATTCAGTACTCTAACACAAGTGGGGGACACTGGACATCTCTGCAGCTCTGGAGAGAGAGAACGGGTAGACGACCGCGCGCCTCAACGTCGTGACCTCGGCAGACCGAGACACGATGCCCCGCAGACTCCCCAGACTACACAAGAGCCAGCTCCTCACTCTACACATGCGTTCGCACTCGCTAGAAACACGGAATTCCTGCACACACCTTAGAAGCAAGAAGGAGGGCCTCATGTCAGGCCAAATACTACTCCCGCAGACTCTGCCAGTGATAGCGAAATACACGTCGCCCTTCACGAGTTCACACGTGTGTCCTACACACAACACGCACGCTCAATGCAAACTCACTACGACTGAACACAACACAGTCTTTCTTGCAGCACCTCTCACGTACTGTCAAGACCTCTTACAACCACATAGAGCACAAGCACTTGCAACACGCGTTAGTGCACACGTCGCATCTTGCACACAAGCCTACGACTATCAAATCACTAGCACTTGTCAACTAGTGATTCATTACATTGCTCTATCAATAGACCCCAAACGAACTAGTCTGTCAGACGCACGGACATCCACACATCCTGCGTTCTCAGCAACCACTCTCTCTATTAGATTCCTTGAAAATAGATAGTTGTCACATGACTGAAATCTCACCAAGCAGAACGTCATTGACACTTAATTAAGATAGCCCACCCCTCAGACTATCCCTAACCTAAGTTTTCTATTCCCCCAAAACAGCAGAGTTAACACAATACTGTAACTGAGACCAGACAACTCGAGCAGACAATACTCTAGCCTCACATGTCTTTAGCTATCGCAGCCTCACCCTAGGGTTCACACGCACACATGCGCGAAGACATGCCACCCACAACAAACACTTGAGTTGACATGAGTCTCAATGTGGGAGGGGCTGGTCTTGCCAGACACAGTCTCCCCACAGACACGTGAATGGGAATAACACTACCTGTCAATCCAACGTCATACCCCTACGGGTCATGACATAGGGCCTGGCCCTAGAACTACGATAGCTCTACCACGAGCGTATCCCACGTGACAGCCTTCACGTCTCGACCCACCCAGTGGGTTTACACTACTGGGCCACGCCCGAGTATACAGGTGGTGGCTCACCAAGAACACACAACGAGTGATAACAATCACTAAACAGCAACCTCCACAGGTGCTGCACAGGGACCCATGCCCTGACACCCAACAGGTAGCTTCTCCCCTTAGCATACCAAGGCGATCACACAATCACAAACAACACGTACAGGGACTCACACCCTCGTACACGGGTAGCTTCCCACAAACCTACCCCACGGGACAGCAGTCACAAACAACACGTACAAGGACTCACACCCTCGTACAGGGGTAGCTTCCCACAAACCTACCCCACGCGACAGCAGTCACAAACAACACGTACAGGGACTCACACCCTCGTACACAACAGATAGCTTTCCAAGGCACCCGGCCGTCTCACCGCTAGCACAGCCTCACCTCAAGCACACAACACGTGATATCACACAATCACGAAGACCCCCCTCTCATGGGTGCACACCCGCGCTACCCCCAGGGAGAAATAAGGTGGGTCTCAGTCAGACCGTGTGGACACCCCTAACCCCTCTAGCAGGTAACACGGTGCCCACTACTTCTCCTGACATGCAACACCTAAGTCACATTCACTCAGTCAGGTTCGCGCTCACTCACTTCTAGCAGGGCCGCTGGGATACCTTGCATCCTCCAAAAAGACAGAGGTGGGCCCCCCTCAGGCTCCCGGAGAACGACAAGGCACCCAATCCCTCTCATACACGCGACAGGTGACAGTAGTCCACTCACGCAGGCACTCTCGTAGATGCACTGCACTACATCACCTCACACATCCTCTGCATGCGCTCATCACTCTCGAGCTCCTAAGCATGCTCTCATCGTCCTCTCTTCAAGAGAACAGCCGCCCTATGCGGCATCACCCTAGTGACACAGATTCCTCCCTCCAAGAGAATAACTACTAACACAACCCATCCTCCCTCCAAGAGGAATAACCGCCCCTCAGCGGTGATAACTTCCAACCAATCTCATGCACTCTCCTCGACAGGACACGTGCTAGCAGACGACACTCAGTACACTCTCTTGTACTCTGCACACAATTCTACGACTAGACTTATGACTCTGGCTATGACTGTCTCAAGACACGACTGTCACAACTAATGGCTAAAGGGTGGACAACACTGGCACTACACCACACTAGGAAGGTGCGCAGGGTAACCTCACCACCTCAGGAGGAAAGAGAGCGGGTCCCAAGCGGACCGTGCCTACACTCTCAGTCTCACTGAGTGTGAGGCACCCCTCTCACGCAGCAAACCCCTATCTGACTCATATCTCCAGTCAACACGCCACACACACACGCTGGCGTTCGACAACAGCATCAGCTGCCTACACTTCCAACAGAACTATCGCAACCTCCAGTTGGCTATTCATACACACAACCGTTCCCCACGGAAAGACATTGGAAGTAAATAGACGGCACACGGACCTAACTCAAACAACATCCGGTCCATCCACACACATGTCCTAGACATTGCTACACCGGACAAATCCACAAAAACTGGAATGAGTCAACAACAGCCACTCAGGCTTTCCACTGTTGCTAAGGAAATGCTTATCACTATAACAAGTGAACTAATCTCTGCACACAACACAGAGCAGCTACACACACGTCCTGTGCTGCAGCAGCATCCTAGCAACTTCACACATCACATGTGAAACTCCTATTAAACTATCCTCCCTACAGGAAGAAAACCTGCCCTAAGCAGTTTATTCTAGGATTTCCTGACTAACTTCCCTTCTCACTAAGGAATAGTCAATCTAAACAATAAGACGGTTGCCCTATCAACCAAAAGCATGTCTCTACTCATATCCTAGAAATAATTTTGAATAGCACTTAACTCGATAAGTCTATCAGGATTGCCCAGCCGGGCGAGATCCACTACAACTAACTTGTGCACAGGTGAGCCTATACCCACGGCTTTCACTTAGCCTAATAGGAAGGACAATCAACCTTTGATCCCTTGATCACTCACGCAGCAGCGTACTCCCTCTCCCTAAGTTTTCCACTCAGACTAGCAGCCTTGCTTGCTCATGCAGCCGCGCCTACGCGCGTGACCACATCCTCACAAGCTAAGTTTCACAGCATTCTTGTCTTAGCATACTTAACTAAGTCAAACAAGAATCAATTTAAAAGACTGGGAAAACAACATCAAGCAACTAAGCTAAGCCCCACTCAGCAACAGGGAGTACATCCAACAATGCATATCAAGTCACCACAAGAAATGCAAGTTCAAAAATACAAAACCCTCAGTGTCTATGTTGCAGGAAAGCGGCAACCCCACAAAAATGATTGTTAATTCTCAAATTAATTAGGAAACATCCTGGCAGGCTCGCCACTTGTGGCGGTTAAAGGGGGTTTTCATACAACCCAAAACCCCAGTTACCGCTTTCCTACAACTGATAATAAAATAAATACATAAATAATAGAAAAAGATACTAAAACAACAAATCAATGAGACACTGAGGAGCAAAATTTGGTTTTTCTAAATAACAAGTTTAATCATGACATAAAAGTTGAAAAATAACTCCCATCCCCACCATGGTTCCCCAACAACATACAAGTACAATACCATCACAACCCATAGTACTCCATATCTTCACACAAGCTCAATGGAGCGAGAGCACACGTCTCATTCACAGGCGTGGCTTCGCAGAAGCTTCTTGGAACTGAGGGCTGTGCCGACCAATCAGAGCACGCGCCCAGTTGGCCGGTACACGACCCACAACCTACAATTAATAACAAGGCGCCGAACGCCGTTCTAAAGCCTGTCTTTCGACAGTAAACGTTAAACCCTCTTACCAGACGAGTTTCTCTCAGAGCAAAAGCAACTTGACAGTCAGTACACCTCACATTAATTCTAAGTAGTAAATGGCGACTCTCCCAGAAAGTCCCATGAGTAGCTCCATGCTCACTCACTTACAATTCGCTCGCATACCCAACCGAGGAATTACGGCAATAATGGCGACTTCTAAAGCCCCAGAGTAGCCTCAGCTCACTCTCACACAGTTCGCTCGTACACTCGACGAGGAATTACGGAAATGTCCTCCTTGACCCCTGCTGTATGATCATGCACGTTACTTAGTTAAGAGATAATTACTGATTTGGCCTCGCGCCAAGCATTCTGACCAAGTTCTTATAACAATCACCGCGTGATTACGGAAATATAGAAGATAAGACACCTTACCCGGGCTGATCCAAAAAATCTTCACACATATAAATCCGTCTGCTCTGAGTCCTGAGCCTTGCCACCGCTGACAAGCTCATGCGTGGACACTGGACTGTCCACGCGCATCCATCCTCCCATGTCGTCTGCTACAGCTGACAGTCCTGGAGCAGAGATCCGTCTCTCCCCAATCCTCGTCACCATGATACGCTCGGCTCCGGTTCTTCTCCCCGAGATAGTACGTAGGATAATCGTGCCCCAGGCGATGACTGGACTTCAAAGTAGACCAACAGCGACGCCGCGTTCCACAGCGCCGGACATCACGACAAGGAGCGGGCAGCAACAGCTACCATAGACGATACACAGGTGCACCCGACCTGTTACGGTTCTCTCTCCACCAGAAAACTTTATAGGAACCACGCTCCAACAGAACACTCCTGGGACTGTTGAGCACCGACGACCAATTCGCACTAAACGTGAGACACTGTTCCAAAGCTCTCCACGTTTCCAAGAGTAATGCGCCTCCAAGCACAATTACCAGCTCAACAACCATTGTTAAGTACACAGAGTGGGGAAAGTAGTACACGCACCACATAGCGAAGTCCCGGACTCCCATGGGGAAAAAATAGAATACCACATCCATTTCAGTACTCCGTACAGTTCTCATTCCCTCACAGTTCTGTAGTAGTTGTAGTTTAATAGGCCTGCAAGTAAATAGCACGCAACCGTCACTATCAGTATCACATATGCAGAAACAGCCTTACATCCCTCTCGCACACCATTATGCAGAGAATACTTTAGAGACGCTCCCCCGCGTCATACAAGAACCCATTGACTAACATTCATTGAACATAAGTTGTCAAACATCCCCACTTATGATGTATTTAACTAATCGCTCACCCCACACGGTAGCATTATCAAAAATTCAAACGAATCAAATCATTTAACATAACCGGTGTTCTCTCCACGTGCACACACACATACACGCGTTAAATGGTTACTATCAAAAGGACGCTCACCTCAAAATCACAGGCCGTGCATACGCTGAACTCCTAGAACAGCGCTGGCTCTCTCCCCGAGCCATAGCTAGTGCTAGCTGGACACCTGTTCCTGCACCTAGCTTGAGTCATTGGCCTCGCCGCGTGCCGAGGCACGGGCGGCCCAAGAGCGTAACCCACAGTACGTCTTGCTTCGTCTCTAACAGACTTATCACTGACGTCACTCAGCAGCGGGAAAAAATATATGACGTGTCCTCTCCAAGCCAATGAGAATATTCATGGTGACAACGCTTACGTGGCCTCATCACGCCCTAATCATCCAATCACGAGGTGACGCTTGCCCTGTCAGCAGAATTCAAGCTGCCTCGCAATTGAACCAATAGTTAAACTACCCTCTACTGATCAATTACATAGCCTTAGCAACAACGGCTGAATCCAGAACCTTCTGTTCTATTATTTTACGACTGGACCTCGCACTTCACCTGGCAAATCCACTGACCCAGCACATTCGCAAACATTCAACTGACTTCTACTCTTACCACTTAATTGTCAGCATTTTCCATGCGACAAGGACAGTCCTGAGCTACATAAAGTTTGACAGCCACACACAGACTCACACCAACTACTGGTGCAAAGCCAACAACCCACACAGAGAGCAAAATCACAAAGGTGACAAGGTTTATCAGGGATTCAATGGTGTAGCCCTGTATGAAAAGTGCTCAATGGTTCAAGAGACATGTATACTCCTCATTATAGTCATAAGGAGGTTTCAGTACCACCACCTGGGGTAGATCATAAGGAGAGCAGCCATAAGTGAAGAACTTATGAAAAGGCTGCCACTCCAGTACAGATAATGCAATCCAGCCACTAAGGCAGACTGAGGTTCCTTTGTAGACAGACTTTCCAATCCATGGCACTAGCTGTGCAAACTAGACTAGGTTAGTGTATTGTGTGCCTGTGGGACACCATCATGCTGAGTTTACATGCTTACGTCTGACAAAAGTCAACTTAGGACATACTAAGCACAATGAATGAATGAATGAATGCATGAATGAATGAATGAATGAATGAATGAATGAATGAATGCATGCATGAATGAATGAATGAATGGATGTGTGGAGATGTACGGCCTCTCAGCCTTTACAGGTTATGGAAGGCCATAGAATTAAAACCAACCATTAGAACTGGTTAAAGTTAGACTTAGAGTGAGTCAAATTTCTACACCCTGGTTATTCTCCACAGTTTATAAACTGTGTAGGGAGATGGTGTGGAACCATTCCTATTCCCACCCCACAGTGAAATACAAGGCTTGGACACAACAAGCACATCAATGGGCAGAGCTGACTGTCAATCCTTAGGACAGGCAAGTTATTTCAGATGAGTGTCTGAACTCACCCTGCAGAAAATAATAAACTTGAACACTTGAACAGTGTACTCTCACAAACTAAACACTTACACTTACAGTAACAACAAGTCTTTTGTGTATTTCTTTACAAAAATTACACACACAAAAGTACGACATCACTTTTCCCATCAGCTTAGTACATCTAACAAAGAGACAATAATTCTCATACAGCCACAAACAAAGAAAAGTTCATTATTCACCTATGCTGAACACAAAGATACCCTTTAGTGCATGCTGTTCTACTGCTCTGACAGTAGTAATCAACTTCTGCTTCATTAGACACAATTAAAACTTCCACACACAACCAAAGAAAGAAATCATCAATTCAAACTTACTCTATCAGTCTATGCTGAATACAAGGACTGTAGAGTAGCTGTAGTGTATTGACTAGGAGAGCAGCTCTAAATAGATTTTACTCACTCATTCATCCATGCAGAACAGAAAGACTTGTTGTTCAGCATGAGCTTCCACTGTCACAATGAGCACGAGCCAGTAGTTTTTATGCTCTATGACTGACTACATCAAGGGGGCAGTAGCCCATAACATACAAGCCCAGACATACTCTGGTACACATCCAGAACAGAGCTCATCAGCTCAGCAGGGAGTGGAGGTGCAGAACCAGTCTCACCACCTCTCTGGGTGCAGACAACAATACCACAGCCCAGACCCTGTCAACATGGGGCCCTCTTTCTACAAAGAAAAAAGAAGTGGCTTCTGGAAGTGGGAAACAGAATTTGACAAGCACAGGCTTCTGCAGCAAGGGGTAAACAGACTGCCTAGGAAAGGCATGCTAAGCCAAGGGTCCAAGAAGCAATGGGGAAGCAGTCTGTTCAACAGAGAGAGGGAGAGGTATGATCATGGAGCAGACAGAGTAAACACCTCCATGCACCCAACAGCTCTGTCCTGCCCCTTGGCATACTTTTGACTCAAACTGTGGAGCATACTTCACTTGTGACCCAGCATGAAAAAGGTAGTTCAGACTAAATATGAGGAGCATACTTCTCACTCAACCTGTGGAGCATATTTGTGACAGAGAATGAAAAACTAGTTCAGACTAAATATTAGGAGCATACTTCTGACTCAAACTGTGGAGCATACTTGTGACCCAGAATGAAAAATGTAGTTCAGACTAAATATGAGGAGCATACTTCTGACTCAAACTGTGGATCATACTTGTGACCCAGAATGAAAAACGTAGTTCAGACTAAATATGAGGAGCATACTTCTGACTCAAACTGTGGAAGTTGGAACATACTTGTGACCAAAAAATGAGAGGCAAAGTTTGGACTAAAACTGAGGAGCATACTACTGACTCAAAATGTGGAGCATACTTGTGACCCAGAATGAAAAGCATAGTTCAGATTAAATATGAGGAGCATACTTCTGACTCAAAATGTGGAGAGAAAAAAAAACTCAAAATGCAGAGCGTACTAGTGACCCGGAATAACTTTGAATTAGTTCAGACTAAAAATTATGCAAAGCATAAAAAGTTTCTGACTCAAAGTGTGGAGTATTCTTTTGACTCAAAATGTGGAGCATACTTGTGACCAAAAATGAGAAGCATAGTTCAGATTAAACCTGAGGAGCATACTTCAGACTCGAAATGTGGAGCATACTTATGACCCAAAAATGAGTTATTCACTCTCAAAATGAGAAGCACACTTTTGACTCAAAATATGGAGCATACTTTTGACTCAAAATGCTCTCATTTCAAATTATTTTTAGAGCTTCGTCAGGCAGATGCTGGACCATACACATAGAGACAATGATGCATCATAAACAATTTATAACAACATGTACTGATATATTTATATACTATAGCCAACAGTTTTATACACTCTAGGCAAGACCTATTTTGCCCCACGAAGTGATATCTGATGAATGATATATCAGCATACAATACAGAGAAAAGTTATCCAGCTTCCTTTACCATTAGACATACTGATACTGGTCTCCTAGTCTACTACAGTCATACACTTTTTTTGCACAAAGTGGCCTTTAAAATAATCAAAACAAGCAAGTAAACAAACAAACAAATGAAAAACTAATTTTCTGCGTGTCTGCCATTTTGCCACATCACATTTCCTTTTCTTTCTTTAAACTGTGACATGTATGATTGTATGGACACTATCTGATGACCATGCAGGCATGCATGCTTGTAATTTTTCAGTCTAACAACCCCAGATCTTTAGTCTCCCATACATGTGGTGACCAGAGTGATATCACATATATTTAAATACATACAAGTACGAAGTTCAGTCTCCTGTGGCAACCTCTGATATATATATCTCAACAACATAACCACCTGATGGAAGAAGCTCATTTGCCTGCAAGCATCACTTACTTCCCCCACTGATTAGGCTCCTGTCCTCTCAGATAGTCAATGAAAATTGATAAAATATCTCATTGTACACTTTGTCAAAAGATGACAAGTGCTCAGGCACACACACACCACTATGATTCATCATAAAAGATTTGTTCTTCTACACGAGTACTAAGCACTCTAGCTCTAACACATTGGAAACTGATAAGATGACAAGTATAACTATAAGCAATCATTTTTACTGGCAAAGAAAGTAGTTTTCAGCAGTAGACATGGTTCAGGGCTTATGATTGAAGCAGAGACATTCACACACACACATAAACACACACACATACAAACACACACACACACAGATGTACACAAACTCACACACACACACACACACACACACACATGCACACACACACACACACACACACACACACACACACACACACACATTCATGCACACACACACACACACACACACACACACACATACACACACACACACACACATTCATGCACACACACACACACACATTCATGCACACAAACACACATACACACAGGAGAGGGACTAGACAGCCCACACAAGGCTGGCCCAGTGGAGTGTTCCCACACTGGAAGGTCCTGACTGAGCAAAGAGCACAGCTGCTCTAAAACCATGGTCTGCCTGACTCACTGCCCTCCCTGGCAGCAAATACTGCACAGACCATGCTGTCCTCCTCCTGAGGGAGGTAGGGAGGGAGGGGGGTGGAGAGAGAGAGAGAGAGAGAGAGAGAGAGAGAGAGAGAGAGAGAGAGAGAGAGAGAGAGAGAGAGAGAGAGACAGACAGACAGACAGACAGACAGACAGACAGACAGACAGACAGACAGACAGACAGACAGACAGACACACTCAGACAGACAGACAGACAGACACACAGACACACACACACACACACACAGACAGACAGACAGACAGACAGACAGACAGACAGACAGACAGACAGACAGACAGACACTCAGACAGACAGACAGACACACACACACACACACACACACACACACACACACAGACAGACAGACAGACAGACAGACAGACAGACAGACAGACAGACAGACACTCAGACAGACAGACAGACACACACACACACACACACACACACACACAGACAGACAGACAGACAGACAGACAGACAGACAGACAGACAGACAGACAGACAGACAGACAGACAGACAGACAGACAGACACAGACAGACAGAGAACAAAAAATTTATGTGTATTTGTTAGGCCTCTGGCAAGTCACAAGATACATTGATCAAAATCATGCCTCATCTGCAGGAGAAAAAAAATTAATTGCAATCAACTCTCATTGTCTCTTGAAGCATGATACATATACATTGCAATGGATCTTATTTCTATAAAATCCTGTGTATTCACTACATTTCTCTCAGTTGTTGAAAGAGTCACACATGAAATATATTTCCATCTAATGTCGTCATACACTGGACAATCAAACAAAACTGAATTTAGCATTCAAATGTGTGTGTGTGTGTGTGTGTGAGAGAGAGAGAGAGAGAGAGAGAGAGAGAGAGAGAGAGAGAGAGAGAGAGAGAGAGAGAGAGAGAGAGAGAGAGAGAGAGAGACAGAGACAGATACAGAGACAGAGAGAGAGATACAGAGAGACAGACACAGAGAGAGAGAGAGATAGAGAGAGAGAGAGAGAGAGAGAGAGAGAGAGAGAGAGAGAGAGAGAGAGAGAGAGAGAGAGAGAGAGAGAGAGAGAGAGAGAGAGAGAGAGAGAGAGAGAGAGAGAGAGAGAGAGAGAATGCACAAACACATTTAAATGTTAAGTTAACATGACCAAACACAGGCAAGTATAATAATAGCCACAGGACTGCTGTTGTAATGAGAATTATTGTCATCATCATAATATAACAAAATAAAATTATTTACCTTTACTCTTTAGCCCCATACCCCAGGATTAATACTTCGATTTTCAAAGTTTTCCTCAGTTTATTACAATTCTTGGCACTGACTGTTACAATACCAACAGAAACATTTTGTTTCTACTTCTTCTTGCATGAAAATCTGCACTGTGAAACACTGAGGCAAATTTCCTACCCCTGAGAAAACAAATCTCAAGACAATGATGCTCTCTAAAGCCTAGCAGGAGCACAGAATCAGGATGACCCTAGACTGCAAAATCAACCTTTCTGCTATCAACCTTTGGTAGCAAATGCATGGCAGTAGATTTGAGTGTGCCAATAAATATGTCTTATCGTTTATCACAGAGGCATAATGTTTAATTTTTAATCGAAGACATTAATACCTGCGTATTTCACAGTGGGTTTTCCTGTAAGCACTTCAGAAAAGTTTCTAGTTCTACCATTTATAGTGCAACTTTCACATTGATTACAACGGAAACTTTTGTAGCGTACAACGTACACCTCCACTTTCGAGATTCGTGTCCCCGCAAATCGCAATGCAATCAAGATTATCAAGAACAAAAAAATTACCAATTTTAATTTTCGGCGAAGATCTTGCAGTTTTAATGTTTGGCGTGAGTCACGTTCCAGCAAATCGACAATGCTCAGACTCCCCAAAAGACGACGAAATTGCGCAAGCTGTCTGCACCAGTTATTGAGTGTGCTGATAACAGCCTCGAGCAGACGATTTCAGGAGAGACGCTCGGCCGAACTGTGTCCTCGCTTCCCCTCCGATCACACATCGGCAGTGAAAATCGGAGCGTGTAGTTCATTGATTTTTCACAAACCTAACTATTTTCAACACAGTATGTCCATGGATCGCAAAAAATTAATGATCGTAAAAATCCTTCCGGTATTAACGACTGCAAACAGAGTCTGACATCATGCTGTCATCTGTAATAATGTATGATTTCAAAATAAACGATGCGAAACGATGCACTCGATCCCCATCAATGATGCTTTGGGAAAAAGAGTATTTTCAATCCCACCAGGCATAGTGAGTCAACGAGAAAGCAAAGTCACGAAAGTGTGCCTTTAGAAATAGTGAACGGTACAAAAATCTATAGAATCGAAACTCCAAAATAATGTTGACATCTGACTCAGACTGTCATTCTGTCAACGGAAAGAGAACCCTTTCCGGCTAAACATCAACCTATTCACCTTAACAAGCAAACCAAACTCGCATAAACTTAGTTAGATTAAATGCTTAATAATACAAGCCGTCGAGGAGGAGCATCTTCCTTTGTTCACATTTGCTGAGCACAACGAGAACCTTGACAAGAGGGATTTGTGAGAGAATCAAAAAACCAATCCTTTTGAATTAGTCATGAAAACAAACCACATACCTTCTGAAAGCTCCAAGTCAAGCTCTGCAAGTTTTTCCCTGATATCTTCAGGTAGTGTGGAAGGGTCAATATCCATGTCAGCCATGACGAGTGAATAGTATTTTCCAAAGACGAGTGGTACGGTCTTTACATGATCACTGATTGATTCGTTGTCGCCATTTTGGTACTCCTCCACACCACACCTAACTCTCGCGAGGATGGGCGAGAAGTTAAATGGCGGGGTAACGATGCCTTCGTGGAACTAAACAGCCTACCACAGTTTTCGGTGTGTACCGCACAACCACTGCCCGTCGTCTGTATCGACAACGCTTATCAAAGACCTAAGAACATAGAAGGCCGATAATGGTCTTCAGGTTTTTCTCAGGCGCGACCGAGAAAGGATACTTGTCGAATTCCGAGGTGAGTCAGAACACTGCTGCCGACGACTGAACGCCCCTCAGCACCAACAGAGCTCTGGCTCAGTAAACATTGTTACTTGCGTGATCGTTTGAACTAGCAGAGAAAACTACTGTTAATAATATTTCTTCGTGGTACTGTATTTGGGCTGCTTGTGATGTGCGAGAACCTGTCATCATGGTTTATTTAGTAAGCCAGCGTTTCTTCAAATCGGGCAAGACGTTGCCAGATGTAACTTCTCGTCAGCGTCCTGGTAACTTTTGTCCGTAGAATAGCGATTGTATATCGTCTTAAAGCGATCTTGGCACAGCTATAAACTGGGAACATAACCTGAGCACTTCATTGTGTTACTAATCATCCAGTTCAGGGAGGAGAAAACTCGTGTTTTCACTTTTTTCAGGAAGAGGGGATGGATTCCAACCTCCAGAAGCGCATCAAGCGGACATTGTATGGAGGAGTTAAGGTTCCTGAATGCTTCAACTTAGGATTCTCAGGTATGTAGAAAACTCATTATTTTCACAGCCCAAAAATACTTGTCATTTCATGTCTTTACAGATAAAAATGCCATTCACAGTTCATTTATCAAATTAGAACCAGTGATAGTCACATATGGTAAAAAGCACATACGTGGTGTGGCAGTGTGAGTGTCAACAGCCAACTGAACTGTCATGCTGAAGCCAGAACAACCCCAGGGTGTGACAGTATTCTTTGAGGCAGATTCTGAGTCCTGCTGTATGGTTACTAATGCCGGTAAAAGTCTCCACAAAACTTAATGTAAATTCCAATAAGTCAACATAATGCAGATTTTTTTAAATATTATTATTACTGTAACTTTAAGGTAAAGCGATCTTTGTGATCATTATTTGTTTTGTCTTCTGGAATCCGACGGTCTATCTTTTACCTAAAGATAAAGGTGTTTATGTAGCAACTCCTCACCTCTCCACAGTTTTTACCTAAAGATAAAGGTGTTTATGTAGCAACTCCTCACCTCTCCACAGTTTTTACCTAAAGATAAAGGTGTTTATGTAGCAACTCCTCACCTCTCCACAGTTTTTACCTAAAGATAAAGGTGTTTATGTAGCAACTCCTCACCTCTCCACAGTTTTTACCTAAAGATAAAGGTGTTTGTGTAGCAACTCCTCACCTCTCCACAGTTTTTACCTAAAGATAAAGGTGTTTATGTAGCAACTCCTCACCTCTCCACAGTTTTTACCTAAAGATAAAGGTGTTTATGTAGCAACTCCTCACCTCTCCACAGTTTTTACCTAAAGATAAAGGTGTTTATGTAGCAACTCCTCACCTCTCCACAGTTTTTACCTAAAGATAAAGGTGTTTGTGTAGCAACTCCTCACCTCTCCACAGTTTTTACCTAAAGATAAAGGTGTTTGTGTAGCAACTCCTCACCTCTCCACAGTTTTTACCTAAAGATAAAGGTGTTTATGTAGCAACTCCTCACCTCTCTGGACACAGTTTTTACCCCCTGGTCAAGCCTACAAAGGCTGATAGGCCGTAAAAATCCATCCATCCATCCATCCATCCATTCCCCCCCCCCCCCCCCCCCCCCCCCCCCCCAGTCATTGGACTTTTATTGTCATTCCAACATCAAAGGTAATATTGTTTGCTATAGTGCAGTAGTGGTAAGCAATGATATATAATACTATTGTTGCTTTGGTTATTTACTGGATTTTTTCCCCCCTGCAGAAATTTGGTGTCATAGTTGCTGTTGAAAGAAGTTTGTGCTGGCATGTTATTCATTTAATCAGGGTTGACAGTTATCACTCATTTGGTGACATGTTGATCATTGGTGCCATATGTTTCAGACATAGCAGTGGATTACTTTCAAGAGGCAGTCCCAAGAAATCTTCGAGACTTGCAGCGAGGTTTCCCAGCTCCCCTCGCCCAGTAAGTCTGTGTGGCCCCACTGTGTGTGTGTGTGTGTGTGAGTGTTTTCAAGTGTATGTGCATGCATGTGTGGGCATGTCTGTGTGTGTGTATGTGCATGTGTGTGTGTGTGTGTGTCTGCCTATGTGTGTGTTCATGCGTGTGTGCATGCGTGCATGCATGTATGAGATAGAGAGTGTGTGTGTGTGAATACGTGGTTGTGGGTGAGTGTGTGCATGCGGATGTATACATGTGTTAATAATGCGCATGTGCTTGAGCTTGTGTGTTTTCTGCACAAGGAACTTAACAACTTCATTCATCCAATGAAAATTGATTGAAAGCAAGGTATCTGTATAAGTGTATAGATTTTGCTGCTGCTAAACAGGTCACTGTGTTGAATTGCTCAGGGTAATGGAACGAAAGATACCAAATGCTGAACAATTTTTTTTTTAAGTTACTGCAGTAGTTCTTCACTTTTGATGGTGTGTTGTAGAAATTGCTGAGGTGGAAGAGAAATCATTTGGCTTTTTCAGCTGGCGTTGTTGCGAAGGTATTTCGAGGGACATCTGTTTGTGCTGAGTGCCATGTTGACATTTTCAGACATGCCTGTGTGTCCCCCTGCTCTGTACTACTGAGCATGATCTACACAAAGCGTCTCCGCCAAAAGAACCCCGAGTACCTGCTCCAGATCTCTTCTTCTGACCTCTTCTTCATCTCCATGGTGAGCTTTGATGCATGATCCTCCTGAATTCCCTGTGTGGATGTGGCTGTGCAGCTTGAGTGCTCAATGCACCTGATGGGATGTAGAACAGCGATTACAGAGAGCAGTCATGGCACTGGTTTGTCACCAGTCACGACATTTGAAGCTGTGCAGCTTGAGTGCTCAATGCACCTGATGGGATGTAGAACAGCGATTACAGAGAGCAGTCATGGCACTGGTTTGTCACCAGTCACGACATTTGAAGCTGTGCAGCTTGAGTGCTCAATGCACCTGATGGGATGTAGAACAGCGATTACAGAGAGCAGTCATGGCACTGGTTTGTCACCAGTCACGACATTTGAAGCTGTGCACACCTTAGCGTTGCACTACACGGCAAAATACTTTACTCTGATTACCTCCCCCCATCCATCCCCTTGTGCATTGGGGGTAAGAATAGACCACCAACATCTCCCTACTTGAGTGTAAAAGGTGAATATGCACATATTCCCCCCCCCCCCCCCCCCCCCCCCCCCCCCCTGAATTTAACTGTCTCTTTGGGGGGGAAAAAAGACAAAAAGGATGCAAATTGCAGTTGTTGTTGTTGTTTAGGTCATTATGCTGATTTCTACTTGCAGATGGTGGCTTCCAAGTACCTGTACAATGAAGACGATGAGGACGACGTTCTTGTGGACGAATGGGCTGAGGACGTGGACCGTGACATGGATGAAGTCATTGAGCTGGAGCGAAGCTTTTTGGCAGCAATAGTGAGCACTTTTGTCTTTGTCTTCCAAATGTATTCAACGGAATGAAGAGGCAGGGACAAGGTATACAACACATGAGTGACTGCTCACGGGGATGGCATTTTCGAGGTGTAAATGTTCCAATTATACCAGTCACAGCTCACTTCATTTGCTTTGATGACACTGAAACGCCCCCACATGACTCACTTTTCAGTCTCTAAACCTGTTGGCTCATTTCAGTGAGCACTAGTTTAAATAATCATGTTATGATTTTAAAATGTTTTGGGTATGTTTGTCCTCTGAGCTGCATGCCTGTGGAGGAAAGAAGGGTCACATTTAGTTACAGAAATGTCTTTTGACATGGGCAGGTGAGGTAATTGGTTTGAGGGTTTGAAGTCATATTTTCAGATAATTTGCAGCAAGCCCTAAAATGCAATGGTACAATCTCTTTATTACAGAAACCTGGTTGGGTCGAGGGTAGGGAACATGTTATCGAGCAACTCGAAGCATATGGTGAAGTGAATGTTTTTTGGAACACACTCTGTACCTCTATACTTAGATTGCTAGCTTCAAAATGCTAGAATTTTCACAGTGAATTCATGTTTTCTGTCTTCTGCAGGAGTGGCATCTGTTTGTGAAGCAAGAAGAGTTTGAAGCTACCCTGAAGGACATGGAAAGGCAGTGAGTAGTCTCCTCTGAGGTTGTCTGTATGCAGCACTTTCCTCTCCTCTTGGAATTAACCTGTAGCAGCACTGCCCATCCCGCACATAACCAGCCAATCAGCACGCGTGTACTTGTCATGCAGTTCCCAGGTGGAGCTACCAGACAGCCTTTTTTTTAAAACAAGCGGATTCCTGTTGAAAAATAAACAATGCTCATACCTTGGGTAGAAATACACCACTGTGATCATAATGCATGCAAGGGCTGTTAGAAGGCTGGACAACAAATATCCCAAGTGACCATCACAGGAGATGGTCTACAACTGCCGTCTTCAACAGTTTTCCATACCTATTGGGCAGCGAGCAGAGCTAGGCAAGGGGTCATGTCCTGTTTTGGAGAGAAACATGGCTGGCCTCCTGAACTAATGAAGAGATAGTGGTGTACTCATTTTCCATCCTCAGTGGTGCTTCTTACCTTTGGAAATTGAAGAAAACCAGATGTCTGTCTTGGTTGTTTTCCTCAGCTCATAGCTTGAATGAAATTGGGCCTCAGCAGCCTTTGCTTTTGTCTGCTTGCAGTGGAAAGGAATGATGATTTCTGTTTCATGAACGTGTGTGTCCTCGACTCTGACGTGCCCAGTTTTGCTTTTAGAGAAGGTTTTGTTTTGTTGTTTGGTTTTCGTTGGTCGATGTTTTTTTGTTTTTTAAAGAAATGTACTTATGTATTTAGTATTCTATGTTTGCCTTTCTGCTCTCTGAGAAGTCTCTTATATAAATTTCATTATGATGTGGTCAGTATTGTGACATCTTCCTTTCAGCATTTAGGAGAAACTGCTTCTTGAAAAACCTGTTTTGTTCTTGCCTTTTCTTCTTTGTGGAGAAGCACTTCTCATTATATCTTGTACTTTTGTGTTATGGAGTCCGATGTTCACCTCTCTTCCTACAGACCCCCTATGTGTTGGGGGTGAGAATCACGCCTCCCTACACACTTTGAAGAGCATATATGTATGTAACCAAATTTGTGGAGACTATATTTGCTCTTACTCTGCCCAGCTCTTTGAGTTGTTAAAGTCATTGGCTGTACATTGCCAGGTCTGTATTGGCTTTACATTGCCAGGTCTGTAGAGGCTGTACATTGCCAGGTCTGTAGAGGCTGTACATTGCCAGGTCTGTAGAGGCTGTACATTGCCTGTAGAGGCTGTACATTGCCAAATCTGTAGAGGCTGTAGCAGACCTGTTTACCTATACGATTTTGGCGTATTTTTTACGCCAAACTATTGAAAATACGACTACTATGACTTGTGTGAAAAAATACGACAATGGTGAAATCGAAAAATACGACAATCCTGAAATCAAAAGGTTCCCCCCCCCCCCCCCCCCCCCCCCCCCGAAGTTCCGATCCACAATTTAATTTTCCTGAGGCTGGAAGCAGTCTCGTACTGTTCGAGTTTTGTTTTGACAAGAGCTCTTCATCGGACATTTGTGTAATATGTGTTGACAACACTGTTGTGACTGCACGGCCGTTCCCAGAGGGCTGTTTAGTTGAGCCCCACTGCTACAGGATGCTGGGGTAAGAAGTGGGTCAGGTAATCTTAAAATAACATTTGCAGGGAGGATACCTCACACCTCTCTGTTTCACTCTCTCTCTCTCTCTCTCTGTCTCTCTCTCTCTCTCTCTCTCTCTCTCTCTCTCTCTCTCTCTCTCTCTCTCTCTCTCTCTCTCTCTCTGTCTCTCTCTCCCTCTCTCCTCACATGCATGTCTATCTCTTGTGATCATCTCTCTCTCTCTCTCTCTCTCTCTCTCCTCCTCTCTCTCTCTCTCTCTCTCTCTCTCTCTCTCTCTCTCTTCTCCCTCCTCCCTCTCCGTGGCCCTCTCTCCCACCTCTCTCTCTCCTCCCCCACCTCTCTCTCCACCCCCCACCCTCTCACTCCAACCACCCACCTCTTTCTCTTCTCTCTTCCCTTCCTCCCTTCCCAGCCCCCCCCCCCCCCCCCTCTCTCTCTCTCTCTCTCTCTCTCTCTCTCTCTTACCACTCTGATATTTTGCCTCAGGCTGATGTAAGAAGGCATACGCCTATTCACTCCCTTGTAAATAATGTGGTCGTCTCTGTCTCTCTCTCTCTCTCTCTCTCTCTCTCTCTCTCTCTCTCTCTCTCTCTCTCTCTCTCTCTCTCTCTCTCTCTCTGTCACTCTCTCTCTCTCTCTGTCACTCTCTCTGTCTCTCTCACTCTCTCTCTCTCTCTAACTCTCTCTCAAGCCAAAATCAGTTCAGGTGCGCTGCGGGATGCCTACATGACCAGTGTCCTCCTGTAGAGATACATAGTTTCGCTTCAACTAAACAGCCGGATTCAGCGGTCAAGGGGGAGGTAACTCTTCACTTGCATTGCCTCTTTGTATGCAAACCAAAAGCTGCATTTTTGAAATTGTTGGTCCGCGCAAAAAATACGCACAGTTTTATAAAAATACGCATATCTGAACCAGTGAGTACGCTGAGGCAAAATTTGGGGTACCCAGGTCTGCTGTAGGCTGCAGAACTCCATTCATTCATTCTTCATTCATTCAATCATTCATTCATCTATTCATTTATTCCTTCTTTCATTCCTGCAGAGTGGCACTGAGAGCAGGGCTGACACGAGGCTGGCTGACCTACAATGAACTCCTGGTCCTGGCTCCCAGTCCCGCACACCTGGTCTGGTCACAAGTGGGCACTCACTGGGTTCAGGTGAGCTGCCACCTGTTTCCAGAGGATTGATTCCCCTGTGGGTTGGGGGTCAGAATAGACCCACCACGTCTCCCTACGGGATTCGAATGAGGGGATAACTAGGGACATTGTGACTTGTTTGTGCTTACTCTGAACTAATCAGTGATTTTTTTCATGCTTAATGGCCTACATAGCACGCAAAGGCTGATAGGCAGTAAAAATCCATCCATCCATCCATCCACCCACCCACCCACCCATCCATTCCACAGGATCGAGATTTCTAACTAGTTCTGTACTTTTCAAGAGTAGAGTGCAGCATACAGCAGGAGCCACACAATGCTGGAACCTTGGGATGAAGGTTTTTATAATAGGCCTAATCCATACACTCTTTCCAGAAGAAATGGTCAGATTGAGAGCTCCATGATGACTCGTTATGACTTTCCACCTCGTGCAAGACAGTTTTGAATCGGCACATGGAAATTGGTTTTCTTGTGCAGATGTATGATAGGTCTCTGCTCTGAGAAATATTGTAGCAAACTTTAAATCTTTCAGTTGTTGTTGACTCCCTATGGGTTGGGGGTTGGAATAGACCCACCGCGGCTCCCTTGGGGATTCATAAGAGGCGAATAACTAGGGACATCATGGCTTAACCTTTAGAGCGCCACTAATTTTCGTCATTGTTTTACCCCAGAACCACACATTTTTTTGTGTGTGGTCAAATTCGACACCACGTTTACTTAAAAAATCATCATTTATTACCTATTCAAGCTTTGAATTAGATTTTTGGAGGGTGAGTAGAAAAATGAATGGCATACACGGTGCAATTAATGAAAATGCCATTGAATGTTTTTTTTCAGCTGCAAAAAATATTGAAACACAGACAACAACAAAACAAAAAACAAATTCACTGTGTTTTCCTACACTGCTCTATGTATTCAAGAATACAACAGCTTTTGATGAAAATGCAAAAGTGCATAGATAGAGTCTCCAAGTAATGGAGATACATTTGAAAATGTTTTAGGGTAAAACTAAAACAAAACAAAAAATCCTACAATTACTTACGCTAGGGAAGTCAGCCGAGTCAATTTCGTCTGAATCAAGCTTCCGCTCCTCTCAGTCTCGATCTACAGACCACAACTGACATCGGTCGAAGCACTGTGTTTTCCTACACTGCTCTATTGATTCAAGAATACAACAGCTTTTGATTACTTGGAAATACATCTGAAAATGTTTTAGTGTAAAACAAAACAAAAAATCCTACAATTACTTATGCTAGGGAAGTCAGCCAAGTCAACTTCATCTGAATCAAGCTCCCGCTCCTCCTGTCGATCTACAGACCACAACACATCGATCGGTCGAACTAGAAGCACGTGCTTGCTCTGTCTCCCATCACATCAATGTCAGTAAAACCTTTGAATTCATGTTCTGAGAGTCAGAATCGAAAAATAACTCCACAAGCGCTTCAACTTCTTCGTCAGTCGCCATACTGGCAAAGAAAAAAGTCTCGTTCACAAACGGCGAAGACGAACTTCATGAAAAAAAATCACTGAAAATTCGCCATGCGTCCTCTCAATAGACAAAATGGCGGATCTCGTTGCCACGTGATCACTGCACATGACTGTGATATTTTTAGAACAGGGGGACTTGAAGGCAGCGTTAGGCAAGTCAACAGAGCACGTCACTATCGCTTGTCGACCTGTGTCGACGGCGGACGTCTGGGGAATGTACGCTGTGTCGACTCAAGTCGACTGCGGCGCTCTAAAGGTTAACTTGCACTTACTCTCAACTATTATTGTGATTTTCGTTCTTAATGGCCTTACATAGCCTAACGAAGGCTGATAGACAGTAAAACTCCATCCATCCATCCATCCATCCATCCATCCATCAGTTCTTGTTAAGGGTCTTCTTTTTTAAGTAACTCTATGCTTGTCAGCTTTGTGGTATGGCAGAATGGACTAAGAGGGATGTTTCCAAAGGGGCCATTATTGAGATATTTTAAAGTTGCAATCAATTGTGAAGTTGGGTCCCAAAGTGAAATTGTAGAGTTGGGGATTTTTGCATCCATGTGAAGTTTGCCACTGTAAAGGGGAGACTACTCTACGTGCCTTGTCTGTACGTGAAGACTATGGGCGCGTTTTTGAGAGAATCTCAAGGGCTAGGCGTTGCCTACGTTTCTCGCACATTAGCCATAGGTGCATCTCGCTCACCCTCGACTAGCCAACAAGGAGAGCCACTTGCCTAACAAACTCGCCCCAGGGCAGCGGTGCAGATGCAAGGTCCTGCAAGGCGTAGGCCGATGTCAACACGTGTCCAAAATCGCACACCTCCCGCATCAGCTGGAATGCTGGAGTCTTTGTTTTCGGGGCCAGCACCAGACACATATGCACAGCCAGCCCCAAGCAGCATTTACATTTGCCTGTACATCTCCTTTCACCATGTTGACGCTGGCCTATTCCTCACAGGATCTTGACTCCTTGCATCTATGCAGCGTGCCCCAGCTGCGACCCAAGTGTCTGCAGAGGCTTTTAGCTTCAGTGTGGTGCCAGGACAGTGATCAGTGTATTCACTTGCAATGTGAGCTTCGGTGTGGTGCCAGGACAGTGATCAGTGTATTCACTTGCAATGTGAGCTTCGGTGTGGTGCCAGGACAGTGATCAGTGTATTCACTTGCAATGTGAGCTTCGGTGTGGTGCCAGGACAGAGATCAGTGTATTCACTTGCAATGTGAGCTTCGGTGTGGTGCCAGGATAGTGATCAGTGTATTCACTTGCAATGTGAGCTTCGGTGTGGTGCCAGGACAGTGATCAGTGTATTCACTTGCAATGTGAGCTTCGGTGTGGTGCCAGGATAGTGATCAGTGTATTCACTTGCAATGTGAGCTTCGGTGTGGTGCCAGGTCAGTGATCAGTGTATTCACTTGCAATGTGAGCTTCGGTGTGGTGCCAGGACAGAGATCAATGTATTCACTTGCAATGTGAGCTTCGGTGTGGTGCCAGGACAGTGATCAGTGTATTCACTTGCAATGTGAGCTTCGGTGTGGTGCCAGGACAGTGATCAGTGTATTCACTTGCAATGTGAGCTTCGGTGTGGTGCCAGGACAGTGATCAGTGTATTCACTTGCAATGTGAGCTTCGGTGTGGTGCCAGGATAGTGATCAGTGTATTCACTTGCAATGTGAGCTTCGGTGTGGTGCCAGGTCAGTGATCAGTGTATTCACTTGCAATGTGAGCTTCGGTGTGGTGCCAGGACAGTGATCAGTGTATTCACTTGCAATGTGAGCTTCGGTGTGGTGCCAGGACAGTGATCAGTGTATTCACTTGCAATGTGAGCTTCGGTGTGGTGCCAGGACAGAGATCAGTGTATTCACTTGCAATGTGAGCTTCGGTGTGGTGCCAGGACAGAGATCAATGTATTCACTTGCAATGTGAGATGAGAAGAAAGGTAGTGTAGCACCATGCTTTAGCTCTATATAGCATTGTCAGGCTGATAGGCCGTGAAACCATTATCATTCATGTATTCATGTTCATGTGAGATTTATTAGACTCTCAGAAATAATAGCAGTTGCTATCTGACCAGCTAGAGGTAGGTACCTGGTTTTACACAATTTTTCAAAAACTGATTAATCCATAAATCTCAAAAACTGTAAACAGTGATACAGTGGAAGCTTCGGGTTTGAATCCAGAATTGGGGGGGGGGAGGGGGATAAAACTGTTTTACAGGCAGAGAGGAAGATAATATTTACTTCTTACCCTTGTTTTGAGTTTCTCAAAATGTCCTTTTATTGTAACGTTGACAAAATAAATCCTATCACTGACACCATGAACAGGTTCCAAAAAGAATGTAGTTTCTCTGCTTAGCAGATTTAGAACTACCTACTCATCTCCTGTAGTGCAGAACCAACTTAAGAACAAAATTCTCATTTAGAACATTATTCCACATATTACCAGACACAAAAATGAGCAACTTACTGTATAACTGGATAAAGAATGTGTTCACACGCAACATACCCCACAGAGTGTACAATCTTCCATTCGAAGGGCAGGCAGTGTTCAGGAGACAAGAGACAACATCTGCCAATTGTATCCTGCCAGCAAAGGCCCTTCTTTCAAGTTTGCACTCTCTTTTAGGCCTTCTGACTCCCCTCCCTGTGTGAAGAACCCTGGCCCCATCGTAGTCCCCAGCAGAGGGTCGTTACAAGCTGATTGAACTGCAATCTGCCCAGTGGGGCATCTTGCCTCCCTTGTAGCCTGTCTTATGCCTGGGACGCATTGCATAGAAGTGAGGAAAGCAAAGATCTTGCAAGGAATAGGCCGGTGTCAAAAGGAGTCTTCATGATGAAAGCAGATGTACAGATAGTCAAACGTTGACACATGTTGACACCAGCCTATACTTTGCAAGACCTCATGTCAATGCAACTCTGCCCTGGTAGGCTGGTGTCACAATGTGTCTTCATGATGAAAGCAGATGTACAGATAGTCAAACGTTGACACATGTTGACACCAGTCTATACTTTGCAGGACCTCATGTCAATGCAACTCTGCCCTGGTAGGCTGGTGTCACAATGTGTCTTCATGATGAAAGCAGATGTACAGTAGTCAAATATTGGCACATGTTGACACCAGCCTATACTTTGCAAGACCTCATGTCAATGCAACTCTGCCCTGGTAGGCTGGTGTCACAATGTGTCTTCATGATGAAAGCAGATGTACAGTAGTCAAATATTGACACATGTTGACACCAGCCTATACTTTGCAAGACCTCATGTCAATGCAACTCTGCCCTGGTAGGCTGGTGTCACAATGTGTCTTCATGATGAAAGCAGATGTACAGTAGTCAAATATTGGCACATGTTGACAACAGCCTATACTTTGCAAGACCTCATGTCAATGCAACTCTGCCCTGGTAGGCTGGTGTCACTATGTGTCTTCATGATGAAAGCAGATGTACAGATAGTCAAATATTGGCACATGTTGACAACAGCCTATACTTTGCAGGACCTCATGTCAATGCAACTCTGCCCTGGTAGGCTGGTGTCACAATGTGTCTTCATGATGAAAGCAGATGTACAGTAGTCAAATATTGGCACATGTTGACAACAGCCTATACTTTGCAAGACCTCATGTCAATGCAACTCTGCCCTGGTAGGCTGGTGTCACAATGTGTCTTCATGATGAAAGCAGATGTACAGTAGTCAAATATTGACACATGTTGACACCAGTCTATACTTTGCAGGACCTCATGTCAATGCAACTCTGCCCTGGTAGGCTGGTGTCACAATGTGTCTTCATGATGAAAGCAGATGTACAGTAGTCAAATATTGGCACATGTTGACAACAGCCTATACTTTGCAAGACCTCATGTCAATGCAACTCTGCCCTGGTAGGCTGGTGTCACTATGTGTCTTCATGATGAAAGCAGATGTACAGTAGTCAAATATTGGCACATGTTGACACCAGCCTATACTTTGCAAGACCTCATGTCAATGCAACTCTGCCCTGGTAGGCTGGTGTCACAATGTGTCTTCATGATGAAAGCAGATGTACAGTAGTCAAATATTGACACATGTTGACACCAGTCTATACTTTGCAAGACCTCATGTCAATGCAAATCGACCCTGGTTCCACCTGACTCAGGCAGGCAGGCAATGCTTAATGTTCAGCCCTGTGTATAGCTGGGTGGGAGCTTGCGTCACATTTTTCCTGTCCAAGTGTGACCCTGTGCAGTATCTGGCTCTGTATCAGAACTGTTGATGTGTAAAATCTTATGCAAAAATTCTGGTTTGAAACTAATGAAAATGTCTCTCTTTTTTTCAACTGAAACTTACAAAAGCTTTCCAATTTTTCACTAAAGCAATATGATGGATATTTGGTGAAATGTTAAGCTAATTTGATTTTTTAAAACTGCTGTATTTGTTCAGGAATCCCTCAGGAAATTAAACCTGATCCTGATATTCTACGGCCCATCCCTGACTGAAGTTGTTGCCATTGCTTGTCCACAGGTGGTGGTAGTCAGCTCTGTGGCCTACCTGGCAGGCGTGATGGCCATGGTGGGCTCTACTGCCCTGGCCATTCACTCTCCTGTGCTGGCCTCCTCTGTTGCCACGGTGATGTCTGCCAGCCTGCCGGTGCTGCAAGAGGGGCTGCACCATCTGCCTGTCTTCAGCTTCGGGTCTAAGTCCTCCCCCTCCCCCCTCCCTCCACTTTCGGCCCCTCCCCTCCCTGAGCTGCAGGAGCCTGTCCCTGAAGAAGGAGGCAGGGAAGGCATCTGGATGAAGAAGAACATCACTGCTCCAGCATCAGGCATGGACAAGAGCTGGGGAAGACCGGATGCCAGTGGAGAAGAGGAGGACGGAGTTGTCCTGTCATCGGCCAGTCTGCAGGATGCCCCTGATCTTGATGGTTCCAGTAATGGCAGCAGCGCCAGGAAGTCTGGCTCAGGCCACTGCGGAGCTGAAGGGCGGAAGTCTGCACTGACCATAGCAGTCCTCCGCCGCCTGTGGCCCCTGCTGACTCTGAAGAACACACTTCTTCAGTTTATGTCTGCTGCCACAGACGAGTATGCTGCCCAAACCTGCACCACCGGAAACCTTGCCACCAGGAAACGTGTTTCTCACAGGAAACTGGAAACGACGACGAAGCTGGGTTCACCCCGTCTGGATGACTCCACCATGTCTTCAAATTCTGGCTCGGACTCTGTAGAATCACGTCTGTCTTGGTCACTGATGGACTGCCCAAAAGGTGCTAGTCATGAAGAACTTGACCGTTTTGTGGACTACGCCCTCCCTTCCGATGCAGATTCCTACGCTAAACCTCAATGCCTCAACACTGGTCGTGACCTCAGGCCACCAGGAAATGTGAATGTGGAGAGGAGCAGAAAGGAGTCGGGTTGGTCGGGGCGTGGGTGGGCAGGCAAGGAGCTCCAGTCGGAGTGGTGTCACCGGGCCCTAGATGTTCCTCTCCCCGTGCCTGAGGATTTTTCTGACTGGTCTAGGGGCTTCACCACTGGTTCCTTCCGCCAGTTTCCAGTGGCAGCATAGACGTGTTCTGGGAAGCTCCTTATGGTGTGATCTTAGTTAGGTAAGGAGTGAAATATCTAACAATACAGGTAAGTGTATAAGGCAGTCGGGAAAGTAATAAAGATTGTCTCTTTGAAAGCCAACTCCAACACCTTCCATGAAATTCTTGTGGCAGAGAAGAGATGTTCAAATTAAAAATCTGTCTATAATGTGCCAAAAAGGAAGACATTTGTCTTCAAAGGAGCTTCCTCAACACAATGTCTATGACGTGCCGACAACAAAATATTGTCGTCAAAGAAGCTTCCTCAACACAATGTCTATGACGTGCCAACAACAAAAAATTGTCGTCAAAGAAGCTTCCTCAACACAATGTCTATGACGTGCCAACAACAAAAAATTGTCGTCAAAGAAGCTTCCTCAACACAATGTCTATGACGTGCCGACAACAAAATATTGTCGTCAAAGGAGCTTCCTCAACACAATGTCTATGACGTGCCGACAACAAAATATTGTCGTCAAAGAAGCTTCCTCAACACAATGTCTATGACGTGCCTACAACAAAATATTGTCGTCAAAGAAGCTTCCTCAACACAATGTCTATGACGTGCCAACAACAAAATATTGTCGTCAAAGAAGCTTCCTCAACACAATGTCTATGACGTGCCAACAACAAAATATTGTCGTCAAAGAAGCTTCCTCAACACAATGTCTATGACGTGCCAACAACAAAATATTGTCGTCAAAGAAGCTTCCTCAACACAATGTCTATGACGTGCCAACAACAAAAAATTGTCGTCAAAGAAGCTTCCTCAACACAATGTCTATGACGTGCCAACAACAAAATATTGTCGTCAAAGAAGCTTCCTCAACACAATGTCTATGACGTGCCAACAACAAAATATTGTCGTCAAAGAAGCTTCCTCAACACAATGTCTATGACGTGCCGACAACAAAATATTGTCGTCAAAGAAGCTTCCTCAACAGCGTGTTTACAATTAATAAGTAGAGATGTTCAGTGACAGTTGCTCAGAATATTTTGCATGAGGAGTGGGACCCAAAAAAGAAAAAATATATTATACAAGGCATAAATGATATATACCCAAAAAAATATTTTTGTCGTGTGAACGTTTTAGATGCAACTCATTGTGCTCGCAATGGATTGTCACTCGGTGTTCGCTTCTTCTCCTGTTTGTGTGCATCTGTTGAGAGCAGCCCATATCAAACCATCTAGTGAGTTCTGTGTTGGTGGCAAACAGGAGATAAATTTCCCTCCTCACTCAAATGTGCTAACTGAAATAGTAATCAAAACTTTTCAGAATCAAGGACAAAGACCTTGCTATGACGGTTGGAATCGATATCAAAATTGTAGTAGATTTCATTATTACAAGGCCATGTCTACCTCTCTAAATGCTTAGTGTTTTTGTTTTGTTTTTCATGAAAAGAATGGAGGGAAGTATTTTAAAAAGCCAAACACTTTTCACACACTGTTGATGATAAATGTCCAAGAATTAGACATGTAATGGTGATGAAACTGGCAGATCTATCGGACTTGCCAAAAGTAGAGAAGAAGATGAGATTTCCAGAAAGTAATTCACTTTGATGCTACATTTACAACTGAAACTCATGGCTCACTTTATTTCAGGAAACTCTTTGTTTCAGTTTATGAGATTTTTGTCCCAAGTTGCCTAGTCCGAACTTGATGGCAACATTTTTGTTTTCAAATCATTTAAAGATGAGGTGATATACGCAGTAGAATCATTTCACCAGAGGCCAGTAAGGCTTGTTAATTTAAGAACTTATGCATTATTTCATTAGTTCAGTGAGAACTAGATGAACATTTTTCATTTGTTTTGATTTAATATAGAATTATACATAATTATAACGAATAATTATATCGGACAGTAATAGATACAAACTGAAAAAAGAATCTCAGTAGTTTTGCACTTGGCTGTGTGTTTCATTTTGTTTAGAAAGTTTCGTTTTTTTAGTTTATTTACATGTATATATATGGTTAAAGCATTATGCCCCGAATGATATATTTTCATGAACTCTCTAACACAGAATTGTGTTAAAAACCGTCATCATATTTTTTAAATATATATTTAAAATAGATTTAATCTACAACTCTCTATTTGTTGAAATTTAACCATTTTCTGACAGGTAACAAGTATTCTTGTTTAGGCCAAGCACTCATTAGAACTAAATGATTCATTATTCTGTTGTATCTGAAAGCTTCATAATGATTGAAGCTCAAACAAGAGTTTTTGACATATTTCTAAAACCCCCCAAGTTTTTGTGTTTTTGAGTTGGCAACCCCAGGGAGGACCTGCTGATTTCAGTTCAGGAAAGGGTTAATACAGGGAAGTAAAAGGTGATCTAAAACAATTTTTGTATTGTTGTCCTGACTAATGTGATTCATTGTTTTGTTTTTCTTTGTAATCACTATTGCCACGATTGCGTGAAACCACTTGAACCTTTTGCCAGTGGTGTGTTTTTTAGTGAAGGAAGGTGCTTTGTTCATGCCTAATAAACACACTCTGCAGTACAAGATGTGTTTGAGTTTCTTTTACTGTTTTCAAGGAGTAAAATATCTTTTTTTCTCTCATGAAATCTCTGCAGTACAAAATGGGTTGGATTTTCTTTTTGCCACTGTTTTCACACTTTCTTATATATAAAAAACTGGACATCCAGCAGTAAAAGATGCATTGACATTCATTTACAGCCATTTTCAAAGAGTTGAATACTTTGTTTTAATGACATGGACATTTGGGGATATGGTAAGCTTTTACAGTGCTTTTCATCTGCTGATGGATGATTCAACTGCAACCTGGTCATAGGGCTACAACTAGGAGCATGCAACCAGGCTGCTGATGGATGATTCAACTGCAACCTGGTCATAGGGCTACAACTAGGAGCATGCAACCAGGCTGCAGATGAATGCATTCGAGGCAAGTTGTGCATTTTCCAGCGCAGCCCTCACAGCTACTAACTCCTTGGTGTGGAGAAGCAATGAGAGATCAGCACCTTCAAGGATGCAACTCTGGGTTGCGCACAACTTGGCCCCCTGTGTGTCGGGGGTCAGAATAGACCCACCGCATCTCCCTAAGCGATTTGTAAAAGAGGAATACAGAGGGACATCGTGACTTGATTTGTGCTACCCCAAACTTTTCTAGTGATTTTCGGACTTAATGGCCTTACATTGTCTACAAAGGCTGATGGGCTGTAAAACTAATTCAATCCATCCGTCCATCCATCCTTCTGACCATCCATCCATCCAACCCTCCCTCCCTCCATCCATCCATCCAACCAACCATCCATCCTTCATCAATCCATCCATCCATCCATTCATCTGTCCATCCATCCATCCATCCTTCATCCATCCATCCATCCATTCATCCGTCCATCTGTCCATCCATCCATCCACCCATTCATCCTTCATCCATTCATCCATCCATCTGTCCATCCATCCTTCCAACCATCCATCCATCCAAACCTCCCTCCATCCATCCATCCACCCATCCATCCTTCATCCATCCATCCATCCGTCCATCCATTGAACCATCCATCCATCCTTCCATCATCTGTACAACTGGAAATGCTGCATTCATTAGCTAATAGCAACTACAGATCTGGCTCCCTAACTGCTTGACCACAGCCCACAACAGATCACTATGATGCATGCTATTGATCTCTACACTCCCGAATGAAAAATGACAACGATAATGATTGCCCAGCAGCCATGAAAGGCCTATCTCCCTATGCGATCGGTAAGAGGTGAAAAACTATGGACATGGTGACTTGATTTACACTTACTCTAAACCAGTGGTGTTTGTGCTCGATGGCCTTTCATAGGCTACAATGGCTAATAGGCTGTACAGCTTTATCCATTCATATCCCTCCAACCTGTGGACTGGGAATAAGTATATGAACACCACGTCTCCCCTTGCATCCCTACGCGATTTGTAAGAGATGAATGACTAGGGACACCGTGACTGGATTAGTGTTTACTCCAAACTGTTCTAAAGATTTTCGTGCTTAATGGCCTTACTTAGCCTACAGAGGCTGATAGGCCGTAAAACACCAACCAACCAACCAACATCCCCTTGCATCTAGTTGGTGAATAGCTAGGGAAATCATGCTTTGAATTGTGCTCACTCAAACCAGCTGTAACGACCTACAAAGTCAGCCTGGCCATAAAGCTCCACCCATTCCTTGTTGGTATTTGGTGCCGCTGTTGTGAAGCCAGATCGAACACACTCGTACACAGGAACCACGGGCGCGTGGGCATGTGCATCAGAGCGCATACTCCAAAACATGGACACTTATACTAGACTCGAACTATAGCACATGCGCACATCCATATGGATGCACACATACATTGGCATGTGCATGCACACAAGATCCCTGTTTGGAAGTACCGCTGAAGAGAAGTCACTTGACTGTTCGCGATGGGCGAAGTTGGCATTAATGTTGCAAAGCTAGAAGGCTTGTGAGGAAGTATCTGATTTCCAACGTTGAACCCAATCTCGAGGAAGACGTATGTGCGCCGTCATCTGTGTACATGGGAATGGCTCTGTAGTCCAAGTTGGGATTTGCTGAGTCGTGAACGGACAGGACATGAAAGTCTGCTGGGATCCACTGGGGTCGATGGCAACACTCTCTAACTGCCTGGACTCACTCTAGTTCACTAGAGACTTCGCCTGCCACTACTATCTCGGCTTCACAGAATGCAGTGGCCTGGATTTCAATGCGGCGCGCCTCTTCAAAAGGAGGGCTTATGACATGACATGACAACATCTTACCAGAAAACGAAGTGTGGATAAAAGTAGACGGAGACCATGGCGGTGGAAGCTTCAAGCTAATACTTCAAGTGGCAAACGTCATCAGTGCCAATTCAAAACATAACACTTTCGTCGTCTTGATTGCAAACCAACAAGGTTCACCTAAAAGCATGCAGACGACTGCATGCATGTATGCGGAGCAGATACAGTCATTGCAGCAACTGAAGTGGCACGAAAAATCAATCAGACTGTTTCTGTTTGGAGAATATAATTTCATGACCAAAATGTATGCACTGTCATAACCTCAGGGAGTCCACTCACGCCTCTACTGCATGTGCTGCCTCCCGGAGTCAAATCCAAAAGTCCCAAAATGACCAGCCAGCTCATCCAGGAAGATCGCCTACGACCATCAAGAAGAACTACAAAAAAGTTTGACACCAAAGGACACAGAGACAAGAAAAAGCATCTGCCTACCACAATGCTGTATGCATGGCCAGGGGCGGACGAGGGGGGGGGGGGGGTCCGGGGTCCCCCCCCCCCCCCCCCCCCCACGAAAAAAGAAATATATATATATATATATATAAAAAAAGTTTCATCAAAATGCGCCAGATTAGACCATTTTGCAGCCTCCCCCCCCCTCCCGCTTTGCTGTGCCGGTAGAGCGTTTTGCGCGTTCACAGGCAACCCCCCCTCCCCCCCCCGGTTCCTAAAAAAAGTTTGGAACACACCCCCCCCCCCCCCCCCCCCCCCAATGAACTGATCCGCCCCTGCATGGCAATCTAACACATCAGTCTGTCATAATCCGCACCACCGTGCCTACACTGCCTTCTGGGGATCGTGAAAAAACACCACACTCAGGGGCGGACGAGGGGGGGGGGGGTTCCGGGGTTTCCGGAACCCCCCCCCCCCCCCAACAGAAAAAAAAATATATATATATATATATTTTTTTTTCTTCAGTAACAAAATCTGCTGCCTGAAAGTGGTAATGATCATGATTATAATGCGCCAGAATGGACCATTTTGCAGTTACAACCCCCCCCCCCCCCGCTCTCTCTCTCTCTCTCTCTCTCTCTCTCTCTCTCTCTCTCTCTCTCTCTCTCTCTCTCTCTCTCTCTCTCTCTCTCTCTCTCTCACGTTGGCAAAACTCCCCACTCGAGCTTGCCTTTTCATTTCTACGCATTCTGCCAATCTTGCACGTTGTGTTTAGCAACACAGGAGTCCTTCAGTAGTCTGACAACAGCTGAAAATACTTGCACGAGACAAATGCCAGCTATGAAAATCTTCGCATTAATGTTTTGCTTGGTTTTGCTGTGTTGGCGGCCCAAACCCGAGCATAGGCGAGAGGTTTGCGGCTTGTTGACCTAAGGGAGGTAACTCCTGACGCTGCCGCGTGTGGCTTGTGGTCAAGGGGGAGACAACTTTGTCACGTATTTGTGCGATTTTGGAAACTCTCACGTGGGCGTATAATAGTTAGTTACAAATGAATTTGAGAGAGAGAGAGAGAGAGAGAGAGAGAGAGAGAGAGAGAGAGAGAGAGAGAGAGAGAGAGAGAGAGAGAGAGAGTTAGCGAGCAACGATACGTTTCGACTGAATCTTCGTCTTCTTCCCGAAACGAAGATTTCTTTGTTGTCGCTCTCCTTCGCCTCACACAACCAAGTTTTCCAGTAAAACATGACATACAGTTAGCATAATTTTGTTTTCATAATGATCGTTCTTTAACTATCAATTTCATTTGCTTGCATTTGCTGACGACTGCGATTTTTGTTGCAGACGAGCTGCGTGTGCATGAGATGTCTTGAGTTGCCGCTCCGTGCCAAGCACAGACGCTGCCTGCCTGCCTGCCTTGCCTTCCGTTTGGTTTCCATGGTTTTGTTTGCAATTGCTGTGTTGTACCACGTGATATGCATTTCGTTTCAGTCAGCACTAATAGTGTCTTCCATTTGGTTTCCATGGTTTTGTTTGCAATTGCTGTGTTGTACCACGTGAAATGCGTTTCGTTTCAGTCAGCACTAATAGTGGCTGCGCTCGATTTGTCCGCCTGAATCCGCCGGCGGGCGAGACGGGGCACCGGCGGGTTTTTTGTTGCGCTCGATTTCTTCAGGTCACATGACCGGCGGATCACCCGGCGAACCGCCGGGTCCGCCCTCAGGTTTTCTAAGGCGAACGAAGATCCAAGATGGCGACGACCAGACTAGGGTTTATGTTTTGTGACGCTTCGACACTGAAAATATTCGATAATTCGTTCTCCGCTGACTCATGTGTGCCTTAATTTGTCACCTCGCTGCAATCTCCGCTGGACAATTGAAGTAGATTACGATTTTTTTCTTTATTGTGTGCACGATGTGTGGTTGACGGTGAGAAATCCTGCATTAAGTTCGAATTGACAATTCTCTCGCAAAGGGACGTAACTCTACATTCTGACCTCCCTTTGCGTAAAGGAAAATCGCTCGAGTGCGCCGTCTTAGTGTATATAGGGTCTTTGACTGCAGTAGGCTCAGGAGTCACTTATCAGGGCATAGGTAGTGGTAATGAAAATGTTCAATTTACACAATAACCTCAAACCTTACCATAAACCAAGAAGACAGCACATTTAGTCATCATCGCTACCGCTGTCTATAGTAACTTGCAAACACCACAATTGTGCCGCCATGTTGATCAGCCGAAAGCGCTCGATTGGCACGAAAGCTGTCGATTCGCCTGTCACGTGACGGCGAACAGCCGGTCACGTGGCGGCATACCGCCGCCAGCGGATTCCGGCGGTTAAATCGAGCGCAGCCAGTGTCTTCCATTAATTTGGTTTTCATGGTTTTGTTT